>PGTU02016861.1:0-29040 GCA_002896215.2 Cicer echinospermum | reverse complement strand
GATTTGCATTAGCGCATTAATTAACACTTCAAGTTCCTGAAACCTTTTCAATTTGTAGTAATTCTTAAGCAAGATATTGTACCAACAAAAGTTAAATTATACCAATTGGTAATTTTTTTACTTAGATCTGTTTTGGCCAATGAAAAAAATGTTTAAGTTTTATAAAACTATAAACTCTATTTTGATAACAAGTCATTTTAAACTTATAGTTATAGTGTTATAGGTTAGTAGTTTATAATTTATAATTTATTATTTTTATTTTAAATTTACTCTTATTATTGTAAATATCTTAATCAACTCAAATTCCTGCGACTCTTCATTCTGTCTTACAATTGACTTTGTTCACATGATTGGCTTCTTTGGATTAAGGTCATGTATTCAATTGTCTATTTCTGCCAAAAGATATCATTTTGATTGCCACAAGGAAGCAAACATTCTTATTTTTGGAGGCAAGCTTGATGTTTGTATGTTCGTCACACATTTATACCAATTGATAATATGTATATATTGAGTATGACTAAAGTACTATTACAAAATTTAAATCTATTATAAATTAATATATTATAATTAAGATGCAAATTATTTAAACATTTAAATTTAGGAAGGTTTCTATAATACCATTTATAATAAAACATTTGAACTTTCTACTTTAAAAATCTGCATAAATATCCATCTATTTGTTACTATATTTTCTGGAAGATTTATAGTTTATAATATACGCCTTAGAAGATTTATTCTAGATATTTTAAACAATCAATTGAAGATAAAACTGTTTAATATTTTAACGCCAATTAATATCTATAATATCTTTGTGTAAGTAGCAGATGAAATTCTATCCTTAGTTTTCAATAGTTATAAAAAAAATATTCATTAAAATTAATATATCATCAGGAATTGGGATTTGAGAAATAATTTCTGACGATTATATAATGTAATAATAAGTAACACTAACAAATGGGTTTGTGTTGATATTACATGTTAACTAGTGTAATAATAGAATCAGTTACTCTTTTAAGAAGATTATTAACTTGATTACATAGTTGGTTCATCATTATTGAATATAAATGTAAAAGATATTACCTTCTTTTTTGTAACAGTGATGTCCTTTATTGAACTATATGATTCAAGTTGACATCTTTTGAAATTTGTTTATAATATTTTAATCTTTATTATACACATAATTACTTTCTCTTTAATTATGCTTTTACATCGATTTTACTATAAACTATAGTATTAATATTCCAAATGAATAATCTCTTTCCAAAAACTTTTAACATAACTATTAAATTCCCAACAATCATTCTACATTAAATTGCGTTTTTTCAAAACTAGGTTTATTGACGGCTCGTTCTCCTCGAATTTTTTGAGTTTATCGAGATGCTACAATTTTAATTGTGTATATGTGAAAATAGTTCCTACTATCTTTTTATCGTAACTAGATACTCTCAGATTGATCCAGACTTTGTGTCCCTCAAAAAGTTTTTTATTAGTGAAATTCTATATGTCAATCAATTAAACATCTTCAAGAAACATATTAGTTCCTGAACAGATAGTTTTATTACTGGCAATTCTTGTCTAAATACGACTCTCTAATGCTCTCATTGTGTATGTCGAATTGCAGTTTCATTCCTCTTGACACTCTTCTCCTAGTCATATATTCCTATAGAACTTGTAAATATTACGCAAATAGGATGACGTGTCTCTATGTGCACTTCTGATTAATGTTTCCGGATTGCCGTGAACACGGTAGTCCCTATACTTACCCGTCCCTCCCACTATCTTTTTCAATTAATGTTTCCCTCTCTTCCTCCCTCCATGACACGCAAGAACCATCTTTCAGTCGATTCGTAACTTAATATCGGTCATCCGCATACAAATTAGGGACATCACGTGTTTCTAAACATATTCCCGGAGCAATCTCGTCTGTCATAGTTAGCTATTTATGCATTCGATGTTGGAGTGAGACCAAATTGTTGTATCTCATTGTAGTAATGCTCTCACCCAGAAAGAAATTTAAGAAAATGAACAACTTTTGATAAATAGAAGAGAGCTTTTTCCCTTATAAGATTATAGACCATATACAGATTAATACAAACTTTTTGTTATCTAGAATTGCTTCATTTTATTATATGGCAATAAAAGAATACCCAAAGATACTTTAACAGTGTCTCCGTTAACTTCAATCCAACATGTAATGTATTTTTACTTTTTTACGTTTTGTGTGTTAGGCAAAAATATTCTTATAAATAATAATTGTCATTGACAATGTCTGGTCTTTAATAAAAATCTATAAGATTTGACTTATTAGCATGAAGTCCAAAAAGTGTTTGATTATCATATGAATTGACTCTGGTTTTGACTTCGATTGTTTTCCCTCATCAATCTTTAATAATTTACTACAACCAGAATTTACCTTGAACTCAGCCCAAATTATAACATATAAGATCACTGAAATAAAGAAATGTAAGTAAAATACTATTTTTGAATTTGTCTTTGTTCTTTTCTTAGTTTGATTTGGTAAAAGATAAAGTTGTATGGACAAGTGTATGTTTGTTTATAATTCCAACAATACTCTTCAATTTAGACCTATATACAAACAATTTTCTGTGTAGAAACACATATGACTAAATCCAAAGCGATTAAATTTTTATATCTTCTCATTTTACCAGAAAGCATACATATATATTCGATCAACGAGTATATATTAGAGAATTTATCGTGAACTCAATTTAACTAAGTCTCCTCTGATTTCTCTTCGAATTCTTCCATAGATTGAGGTATGAAGGTAAGTTGCTTCGGTGAGGTAGGATCTATTAAAGAGAGTGGCCTCAGTTACGCAGTTAAGAATTATAGTCTCAGACTAATGTTTTCCTTAAATATGACTTTTTACCATATTCTTTTGTGTTTCATATTAATGTTAAATATACTATTTTCTAATCAAGCATATTTTCAAGCTAAAATTTCATTATTCTCTACCGTGTTCTCTAGATTTTTACATATTTCCGTTTTTATATTCTTTGTATACTATCAATTTTTTGTCATAGCTGGGTATTCGTTCATTATTGAATTGGTGTTAATTGTAAATATTATTAATTGATATAGAGAAGAGTTCATTATTTGTTTAAAATAACTCTTGCTCTTACACTAGTTGTGAGACGAGTTTTTTGGTATAAACTAACGGATCTCGCAATATGAATAGTCCAACGTTATAATCACAATTTTTAAGCTATTCATTTCGATTACGACTTTCAAAATTTATATGTGTTAATTTATTTATCTTAAGCAAAATCTCTTTGAGAATTTCTTATGAATTAGTTCATAACATAATTGGAACTTTCGCTTTTTAGTAGATTTATTGAATTTGTCTTTCTCAAGCATTACTTATCAAGTGTGAGTGAAGCTAAATAGATTTAGTTTGCATAAGAGAAAGTCTTTAATGGAGGTACATCAATTTAAATGTATGATTTGAGATTCTTGAAAAGATAGAAGGATACCATGATAAAAATAATACTACAAAAGGAATATTTATAGACTAAAGTTATACCGAGATACTTCTTTTTTTTTAGTATGGAACCCAAGGGATGAAGATCTCTAAAAAAGTTATGAAGCACAGTGTGTTAATTCATCAACACTAGACCTACAAACCAAAGTTTCTTCTTATATTTAATTGCCTGAAATTGAAAAATGAATAAATAGTCAGAGAGAAAAGTTAATAATTCGACAATAAGATAATATATACAAGACGTAGTATATTGTGAAGATAATTATTTCACATTTATCTGGTTAATCTTCATTTTAAAATTTTCACTATATTAATTTCCCTAATTATCCCCTATCTCATTTATTGAATAAATTAGGTGAACGATTAATAGAAAAACAATTGATACTAATGCAAAGACATTTTTATATATTAATATGATAAATAGGTTGAAATAAAAAAAATTTACTCAACAAAATAATCATTTTAATTATATATATTTATAGCCTAATTTACTGTATGTAGTCCCTAACTTTAATTTTCAGTTAACATTTTAGTCTTCTATCTTTTTTTTTCTTTTCGATTTGGTCCGTTATTTTTAATTTTAAGTGGTAATTTGATATTTTTGTTTTAAAATGTAACAATTTTATCATTCTTTTACAAATTCAAAAAATAATCAAAAATTTCAAATAAACCCATAAAATAATTTTATTTTTTCTTTTCTCTTCAATTAAAATGCAAATTTCTCAAATCCATAACTCAAATATTCAAATAAACTCATATTTATTCATCTTCCAAACCAACTTTCAAAATAAAAGATGAAACTGATGATTATTTAAAGATTTAAGTTATGAATTTGATTAAATTTCATTTTATTGAAGAATGATATGGAATTTTTGAGTTTGTTTTAAAATTTTGATGATTTTTTTTGAATATTTGTAAAAAAAAAGGACAACATTGTTGACATTTTTTAAACATAATATCAAATTGTCACTTAAAATTAAATAAATGACTAATCGAAAAGAAAAAAAAACTAAAAACGTTTTAGCTGAAATTAATTAAAGGATCGCAGAGTGTTTTGCCTATTATATTATAATTTAGTTGTTCCAAATATTTATATTTGTTATAGAGAAAGGATTTTCACTTTTGCCAAATCAATTGATTGAACCCTTATTTCTAGAGCTTTGGTGAAATGCAGGAATCAACTGAATTAAGAGGTATTATTATGATATATTACGAGGACTTTTCGCTTTAAACGAATAAATAATACCGTATGTTTTGTGTGGAAAGGGATTGTTTGGTAGTATGTGTACATTTTTACACGAAAGGAGAAACTTGATAAATAAGGAACGGAATTTTCTCAAACTTTGATTTTATTCAATGCTTTGTGGGTTCTTCATATGGTTTCAACATTTGATAGACCGTCCAGTTTACCCTTCATAATTGAATTCTCAAATTTATCAGTTTTTGTGATTACAGTGTCGATATTATCTACACAAGACACATTAACCTTATAAACAAATTATCATATACTTCTTTTTTTTACTATTTTTTCAATTATTTAGATCAGGTTAAAAATTCTTCTAACTACATTTAATTACATGTTTTCCATTACCGCAATGCGAACCTTTAGAAGATTTCTTATTACGAGATAGTGGAATGGTTGCAGCTGCTGCTGTTTGAACTTTAACGCAATATTGAACAGTGGTCTCCATTATTAGCTTTTCTCAATGCCAAGCGATCTCATTTGAGTTTCTAGAAAGGTGCCAAATAGTTCTACGGCACAAAGATTTCATCTGTACAAAATAATAGGTTTGTGTTTTTACTCGACTTATAACAATTATGCCATTTCAACAATAGCCTCTCTTGCCCTTTAGGCTTCTCGCTTTTCTGTTTGTGCATTTATTTCTCATTTGAGCAAAATGATGTTTGCTCAATGTTAAAAAATGTAGACTTATTGGGGTCTCTGGTTTGTAATTAGAAGTTGTAGGGTTGCTATTTGTATATTAATATTCTTTTAAAGTGTATCAAATCATTAGATGATTGATTTAGTGTTTTGATCTGAAAAAGGATCTTTTAGATGTTAATATATGTTTTTTAACATTTGAAGATCATTTGATATATGCAAAAGATCTATTACTGAGCTATAAATAGTTGACTATCTGGAATATATATTAATTATACACAAAGAGAATTTCAAGAATAGCTTATTATATGATCCACTTTGTGTTCATAGATCGTCATAGTATGATAGTTGATGATTCACAAGATATTGTAGAGTATGTAGTTACCATTTTACTATAAGAGATAGAGCCTGTAATAGTATCCTATTATAAGACTCTGTATTAATCAGGATCCTTCATACTTAAAATACTTACAATCTTAGAAAGAATATTTTCCATTATACAAAAACTACTACTACTAGTAAGTTATCTATCATTCATTATCTTGGTAATCGTTTCAGAGTTATCCAATCAATTGTAATCGAATTTGACATTTCCACCTTTTGCCATTGGAGTGTAATATGAAATGATCATATTCTACTTTGCGTGTAGAGTTCACTGCTTTGGACACTTTACCAGCACTATCTAGAGTTAGCTTTTCTAAAAAATAGTTGTTTCTTGCGAAGACTTCTACATATGTCTAATATGTTAGTAAATAGATAACTTTCTAGGGGCCTAAAATAATTATATTGTGTTCTATTTGGACAACGTGTGTCGAAGTACATTAATCTTAAACATATATTTCCATGAAGATATTTTTCTGTCTTTATCAAATTTGTGGCGAATTAATCGTTAATGTCATTGTAATTATTAAATGTAATAGACATACAATTAGTTTTGTGGTATGTCATCCATTAAAGTATAGTATAGTCCATAATATTATTTTAATTACTGTTAAATCTTAACAAATTTTATTGATCAAAGCTATCAATTGCATTCTTTAACAAAATTCTATATTTATCTTTATTTTGACACAATTTTTGTTGAGTTACCCTCGGTCTTTTAAAATAATTTATGTAAGTTCATACCTGTAATCTTATTTATAGCAATCCAATAATATAATATAAAAGATTGTGCTCTTCTTGCGCGTTATACCCATTAGTGGCAATTTTTAATGTAAAAATTTCGAGTATTCTAGTCTTTACGTCAGAAAATTAAGACTCAAGTATCTGAATAACCTTTAATTTATCTTCTTTATGAAAATTTTCCGTACAATGACCAAATTTTTAGACATGCCTAAAAACATAATTGTGATTTTACAGTAGATGCAAAAATTTAGATTTAAATAATTGTTAACTTAGAAGTAATGAAGAGTAGTCTAAAGGAAAATTTTGATCTTCTTGGAGGAGAAATTCTATACTAGAACATAGTGCTATAACATATCATGTTGAATTACTGACAACATGCCCTATTTAGACGATTGGATCTAGTTCATTTTACTCTCTAAAAAATATTATTTATACTCAATATATTGAGAACTCAAGGCGCTAGTTTTGACGACATAGAAATTGATATTATCAACTTTTCCTCGGTTTATCTAGAGAGTCTAGACATATAATGATTAATATAATGATCATTACATAAATCCAGTTATTTTAAATACGATGCAGTCATTGTATAATGATTGTGGGGATAAGTTGCCATGAGAGGATTCATCCTCAGAAGAAGATTTAGACTGAGCATTTAATAGTGAATAAGAAGGGAGTTGTACATACATTTTGTAATATCGGCTCTATAATAGAGTAGTCGGTATCTTTGGGGGTAAGCTGAGAATTGTTACGGTGCTAATCAACATTAATTGATATTATTAATGTTGCCTTTTCAACACTTCAAATTTTGAATGTCCTATAATGTTGGGCTTGCCTTTCTTTCATATCTAACTATTTAGACATTCAATGGAGGTGTACTACGACGGTAAATTGCCAAAACCAAAACGATTTATCTTCTATATCGCCATATCATATAATTAAACTTACACAGTATATTAATGAAGATAAAAAACTGTCACTCAAATTGTCAAGTGCGATCATAGAGAATAGGAAATGACACACTTTTTCTAACTCTTTGCAACATTTCTCTTAACATAGGTTAAAAGGTCGAAAGTCGTTACCCTTGCTTTTTCTTTTATTCTTGTGTGTGTACTTTTCACATCCAGGTTTAGTCTCCTCTTTAAACACTCGATAAGAATCGCTATCCCACTTTTTATGTTTTTTTATATCTATAGTCGTTTTGCCTCATAATTAATAACTCGGTATATAAATTGGCTATTCAAATCGATTTTAGTGAAGACTCTCTCAACAACATTAAGATGAACATATTATGATTAGACGTTTCATTTTTTTTAAACATGAATATCCACTACTATATCTCATAAGTTATAAGAATTATTTTGGTTTTTATGTGGTATCATTAAGTTATTTTTTAGACAAGAAGTTCGCTTTTGTCTTTACATCTCATTAGTCCTATTTTACATTTTTATCCCTCTTCAACGTGTCTCTTTACTCCTTAACTTCCACTTTTTGATTTTAATCCAAGTGTTTGCAAATACGGAGAATCAGTGTATTGGTGACTTCCATACGTTGATGTGCTACGTAAACAATTTAAATAAGAAATATTTTGATATTTTTATAAAATATTTAAAATTTATAAAATTAATCAAACACTAACAATTTCATGATAATATTATTTACTTAATAGATAGACGTGTGTATTAAATAATATTTACATATCCAAATGCGCAACTCTACCATGTCTAAAACGTTTATTGCCGAATTTTAAGTACCCGAGTTTCTCAAGTGAATCTAACCTAATTAGTATGGATTTGTACCCCAGCATAGCTTGAGGGGCCATTAGCATAAAGCAATTTTGCATGGGTTGTTCTAATGTTTCAATGACGACTTAAGTTAAGTAGATTTGAATGTATATTGGGGCAAAACAACTCCTAGTTTTTCATTTTGGGTACAACACTGGTTTTAGATTTATTTTCTAATCGTTTTCATGTCCTCATCATGTTGTTGATCCAAAAAAGTGTACAGTATTAGAAGGTATAAACTATGGGTTGGTTGACAGTCGATTAGGTTGATAGTTACAGGCTCATTTGGCATCTTTATGACTCTATTTTGCAAGTACTTATCAATCTAATGCCACATTATCCATGCTACTGCTTATGGAGTGAATAATTGGGCTACCAAGGTTTGTTCATATCTGACGTCAGCTATCTTTTTCTAATTAGTATTAGTAATATAGGTGTAATTATAGTTATATACATTTTGAATTGGTAATGATAGTTTTAATAATGCACACTATTTT
The DNA here is from genome assembly GCA_002896215.2 of Cicer echinospermum. Classification (NCBI taxonomy): domain Eukaryota; kingdom Viridiplantae; phylum Streptophyta; class Magnoliopsida; order Fabales; family Fabaceae; genus Cicer; species Cicer echinospermum. The sequence continues at coordinate 20,250 of PGTU02016861.1, read as the reverse complement.
ATATATTCTAAATTTGGGATAACACACCTTGTCTGGAAGTGAAGCGTTAGGGAACTGATTATTGAGGTGTTCTCCTTTGACTTTGCATCTTCTTGTTATGCAAAGAAGCCAAAGCACTATATTCGTAACTGAAACCTCTACGGAGTCTATCAAAGGACATGTGGTCGAATTTGTGTTTAAGACATTAATGGAACTATAGTAATTAATTGGCTTGTTGGCATTTTCATATTAATATCCATACAATATCAATTGAATGTTATCGGATGAGAAAGAGGGTGGCCAGCACACAAATGATCCTACTATATTAAGCTCGCAATGGCATTTTAGATTTAAATTTAATACGATATCACAATATTTTATATAGTTTGGAGTGTTAATATATTAAAGGTGGCTTAGAGACAACACTAAGTTATTCTACTATTACCTCTATGTCGATAACTCTAGTTCAGATAATTATGATTACTTGTAGAGCAACCCTCATTGTGATCTATTACAACTTTTTCTTAAGTCGTTTTCTTAGTTCATCATACATTAGAACTACATAAATTATCTTTTGTTATGTGAAAGTCGAAGAGTCTAAATATTTTGTACGTAGTTCAAGTTACAATCTTAGGATATCAATCGGTTTAAAAAAGTGATAATGTTTCCGGATCCTCTATTGATATGTTATGTAATTTTGTTTTGAGGTTAACGTTTTCATATTTGTAATTGTTATTTGCCCAAGAGATAACTACTCGTTATTAAAATAGCCAATACGTACTATAAATTAATATAGAATAAGTAGTTTAAAGTAACGTCTGCATCCATTAGTTCTCTTCATGCTTATAAATTTTGGAAGCCGACGCGACGTTCTGAATAGAAATGTGTCCCATATCATCTTATTTTCTCATGTCCTAGGTGGTAACCCATATCATTTCCATTTATAAGAAACAAAACATTTCAGCGGGCTTGATCATTAACTTTTTTACAATATAGCTCGTTGTACATCTTACCACACTGCAATTTTTATTTCCTTCTGAAAAAGAGTCCTGAAGTTCGCCGGTATAGTGGCCACACTAGATTTTCTCTCAGTAAACTGTGACTTTTTAAACAGTATCAAACTATAAGCATTCGCAAGTCCACGTCGGCATGAAAAGGAATAAATAAATAACAATTTTTACATACAATAAGTTGAAATTTAAAAACTTAATTTAATTCCTTAATTTTTGACAAACATTGTCATTTATTATTAATGATATTAGAATTACCCAATCACATATAAATTATGAGATTGATTGTCTTGGATGTTTAGAAAAACATCCGTAAGTATTTATTCTAGAGTAAATTCAGTATCTTATAATATTAGAGAAATATGAACGTAAATTGATTTAATGGGGGACGGATCCTGGGTAAACATAACCTCCTATTTCTCAAACTAGTAACAACATTGTAATACGCACATGATCATTTTTTCATTGTATTATCCTCACAGAATAGAACAACCCAACAGAAATCAATGCACTCCTCTACGACAGGGTTACTATAGTTCAACATTTGTGAAACTCCACAATAACACTAGTCATCAATTGCATAAGTTGTACACTTAGTGTAGTACGTGGGTGAGAAAAATGGGTGCCCTTCTATGTAATATCCTTCCACACGAGACGTGCATATATATACAGACAAAAAATATACATATGTTTCTCACCAATATCATCAATTTGTGCCGTACCCAAAAACGCTTCATATACATATAAATAGGACAGCATCTTAGTCTTATACCTGTTTATCTCCCCCTATAATGGAAACCATCTACCACCTTAGTCTCAATATCTTTTGGAGTTGGGCGAGAATTTAGGCTAATAACACTTAAATATTACTTACAAAGTGGTCGTGAAGGGCATGGCCATTTTTTTCGCAGCCTGTGCTAACACATCCTCATATGCTTAGTTCCACGTATGCTTTGCTCTCATAGAACTCACAAGCTCTACTTCCAGTTATCCCACTCTCTTGTGATCAAAAGGCTCGGCTCCCAAGAAACAGATGCACTCTGCTCGTCCCTGCTCACTGGTTTCGATTGCACCGCAAGTAGAGCTAGGACAAACCTATTTCCAGCTCCACTTATACTTAGTCACAACTACTCCTTCAGCATTACCGCACATGAGCCTGCAACAGACATTTCTTTGTTCCCGTTCGATGGGCTTACTATGGTAGACCATCGATGTTCTCTTAGAGAATTGGTGCTACATTTACCAATCAAGTCAAACATGTAGTAGGATGGTAAGTTATCATGTCATACACAATAAAATGATACATTGAAGAGATACAACTTTGTGTTCTTGCATATTCATACGATTCAGAGATGTATTTGCTAATTCTACCTCATTGTGAAGGAGGTATTAATATAAATATTGCCCAATGGTCAAGATTAGAATAGAAAGTTTGTTTTATATTGTAGGTATTTGCGGTATATATTACGATATTTCTCGCTCGGACCCACAAATAGAAGCAAAACGGTATTTAATCTCTTCTACAAACCTCAGCAGAGCTATATTAGATCTCGTACATACCTTAGTATAACACATTTGTCTTGTTACGCTCCCTTCAACAATCATACCAAACTCACATTCCATTAAATTTGTCCTTCTAATTACATTTCGTATAAGTGTCACAAAAAAAGATCCCTATCATAAAGAATTAGTTTTCTAATCTAGTAATTTCTAATGTATTTTGAAAACAGTTGGGCTAGTTGGTTTTTATATTTCAACAAGTCCACGGCTTTGAAAGAGGCTCATACTTGTTACGTGGCGACAGTATTTGTAGAGATAAACTCTATCTTCAAACTAGAAGCATGCTGCGAACAAAAGTGTCAACCCTAATAATGATTCTCTCACTGATACTACTATCCGTAAGTATAGTTTAATAAAAAGAGGGTCAAACTTGTTGGGCGTTACTGAACCATATATGGACAATTCTTTAGTTGTGTTCCCAGTTCATCATCTAGACGTTTTTAGTTTTCCTACCTAGGTTGGTAGAAGTGTTGTAAATTTCGTTGACTCGCTATTTCTTCTGCTTACAGCTATTCATGCGTCATGCGGAATTTTCTATCTAACAGCCTTTAGACTTATAGCTGTTCGTCGATTTATTTTCTTAGCAAGGTATTTTTTGTCTTTGTGATCTCTTGTTTGTAACCAGGAAGACCCACAGTCCTTATGGAAATGAGGAAAGATTGAATATTCAAATGATTTTTAGTTACTCCTTGTCTGTTGAGGGCAGTTCTGTTAATACAAATTAATCACTCTTATATTGTTTTTCCACTCAACTCTTTGTATTAGTTAGAATGTGTCCACACTCGTCTTGAGAGATTCATCTATCATAGACTCTATTTTATTAACTATACTGTTGTGAGTAATTTTTAACAATTCACCATCAGTTGATAGCTCTATTGAGAATTGTTTCCTCAGCTCTCTTGCGAAGAGCGAGCTTTGATTGTTGGTGAGCAAGCTGAGGCGGTATACGACTGGTTATATTGTTGAGTTCGAAACCGGGTACTGCGGTCAAGACTCTCTCTTTCGAGGAGTCTCATATATGATTGGAAGTCACTAGTTTCAGATGCGCCTATGGCGTTTGATAATCACATTTGTCTAATCATTATTCTGGGCATTGAAACTTGGATAAAAAATGTTAATTGGATATACATGAGAAATAGTTAAGAGAGAAAGGTATATTTGGTTGTTCTCTGTCAAATGCGGGTAATCCACCAACGTGAATGGGATGTTATGTGGAGGACGTCTAGAGCCCAGGAGGTTTGATAATTCAAGAGCTGTTTTTAGCGGAAGATTGTTTTTTTTTTTCCTGAAAAATTGTACCATCGTATTAAACAATTTTTTACAAATAATCTCTTTGTTTATTGCAAGGTCTTAGTCATTTTAACAATCTCATTCCGTTTGATTTCATGCATTGTCACAGAGGCAAACGCAGACTTTAGTCTGTCTGATCTTACTTTTTGGTCTATTATCTTCTCTTGTACTGATTTTTCTCAATTCAGTTTCCTATAGAATAGAAGGATTTGTTGCATGAGTTGTGTTGAACTTGTGCTTGCTTGGCAGAACATTGGTTGAGGCTCGCGCGTTGTCAAAACGTGGAGCTTTCTGAAAACGGTTTTCTCAGCTTTCAATCGAGGCAATTTTCGATTAGTTTTGCAGCTTTTGCTCATTCGTAACATATTCAAAAGCTACTCTTGAGGAGTATCCTGGAGGTGTTCGAGAAGAACATATTCTCTTAAACAAAGCTATGTTGTGTTCTTAAGCTCTCACACGATTCACTGCTATCCTGTTGTTACGTATGATATTATCATATAGTGAGATATCGTAATGTTTTTAAAGCTAGTATATAATATGCACCATTTTGTGAAATGTGTGTAGTTAATAAGACTGATAACACGCTAGGATTTAAGGGCTCTTTTGCCTTATGTCAGTCCTTTCTTCTTACTCGCTAACATGTAACATGGTTAGGCTTCCAGTTACAAACCAGAAAAAGAATATGGTTAAAGAGAAAATGATATGAAATAGTCAGTATGCCGGGGAAGAGTTGTATCTGAATGATAGCTTTAGTATGAAGAAAATGTAAATTCTATTGCAAATCTTGTTTCCCAAACCTTCCTACCTAAGAAAATGTGTTTGTCCTAAAACAATTAACAAACACACCTTCACTTATTGTTTAGTGTTGCTTGTTTGTCCTTTAATATGTCAGAACAAACTATATATCCTCACATGAGTTTGTCTTGTGATCTTGACCCATTATTAACTACTTTATTTGTATTTACTCCAATATTATCTCCCATTATTTTCTCCTATTCAATTCCATTTATTTAGAAGTAAATAATTTAGAGGAGATTGTGTTGTGAGGACTCACACATGGGTCGAAATAAATTATGTTGAATTAGACTTTGTAATGTTTGAGGTTAGTTTACATTGAAAATATTAGGTCCGAATCCAACCTATTACATGTTAAAGGTCCATTGTAAATGTATGATATGATCTTTTTCAAATCTTGACAATACTTGAAATATGGTTAAAAACTTATTTCATTATTATTTATAAAAGTTTACATGTCAATGAGTTTAAGTTCTATTTTGAAATATAGTATGACATTTTAAAGTATATAATAATGTATTGCATCATATTTTAATTTTATTTTATAATAATACATTTAAATATTCAAACATTAATGTAGATCAGTATATTTAAATTACATAAAATATTAGTAAATTTATTATTTACATTATAGAACAAGTTAATATTTATAATAGTAGTAAAAAAAAGCATAAAATAATTTTTTTAAATTATATAGCAGACCTAAAAAGTGTTTTTTAGGTGATTTTCGTTGATCTTTTCATCATAAAGATAAGGTTTTAAAAAAATTTTGGTCTGATTATAAAAAATAAATCTAGCCGGACGTAGATTATCATAGGTCAGACAACTAAACATAGTCTAACTTATTATCACGTTCTACTTGTTGAATGGTGGAAATCCAAATATTCATTTTCCTTCTATCAGTAAAATAAACAAAAAAAGTTATATATTGATAATCTCAATATAAGTAAAATTTGATTTCATCTTACCGTAGTTACATGCATTAATTCTTAAAATGCCCTTTAATTAATGATTTTATTTTTCAACAAGTTTTTCAATGAAATACAATTTAGAGAATTCCATTATTTTTTTACTACTTTCATAAAATTAAATAAATCCAACCTTATTATTTGTTTATATATGAGACATACAATAACACATTAAAAATTACATCGACAATTGAATTCGGAGACGCACCCTTGTAACAAATTAATGAGTCGTGTTCTATTGATCAACTTTGGTTTGCAGAATTTCATCCCATCCTTAAAGAAGATATACAGCTAATTATTAATAATTGGGTCTCTTCTTTGGCAATTGATTATGATATTTTTGCATGTTCCTTAAAGTCGTCTACGAAAAGCTTTCTTCAGGAAAATAAAGGTAAAGTGAGTTTTTATTATAAATCTATAATGAGTAATGTACATTGGCTATAACCACTTTCACCTAAATAGGACATAATAGAACGTTATTATGGTTTAGTAGTTAGAAACAATACACAACACCAAATAAACAATAATCAAAATTAACTAAACCATTAATATTAATAATAATATCATATGCTTGAGTCCTTTCATTAGTCTAATGGTGTAGTTAAGATATGACAATCAGTTCATGATTTTTCTTCTTCTTTATAGGCCACGTTTTGTCAATTATGGATTTATATTTATGTTTAATTTGATGAAATAGCCTAAAGACAACTTCATGCATGTAAGAAACCGTGTGCATGATGATACCATTGGGTCGGTATTTTGAATGTGTCAAAAGAAAAATTTGAATTTTCTAAAGTCCAACTATAGTGCGACTATCGTATATTGAAATCATGTGGTTTATTTTAAGATGAAATCAAGACTAGTAAGACCGGTATGACAGTATGACTGTAAAAGCATCTTTAAATATAAATAAGATTTTATATTTATATTTAAAATTTGAATATAATATTTTTTTAAATTTTATATTCATTTAACAATATTAATCAATTAAAAAATAAATATTACAAACACAATTATCATTAATTTTATGATATTTATATTAAAATTTCTTTAAAATCTTATATAAAATTCACTTTACTTTTAAATTTCATTTTAATTATTTAAAATTTTAAATCTGAACTTAAAATTTTAATCAACAATTTCAATGTTGTTGATCACTGGTGTCAAAGGAGATCGTAGAACAAACTAAACACATATCGTGTGTGAACCCTAAATCCTACACATAAATTAAACAAAAACAAGATGTGAAGGTTGCATGTAGCAGCTGGATTATTGTTTGACTGCAGCTTGTGATTATATTGGATATAGAACAGAAATAGTGCTTTTGTAAAATAAAAAATAAAACTGAAACAATCAAACAAAGTACAACTAGAAGTGGCATCTATTTAATTATAGTAAATTTCGGGATATATTCTTTTATGAATTTAATTTAATTTAAAGGCAGTTTTTTTGTTTTCTTTATGTTTTGAATTAGTCCTCTCTATTTTAAAATTCATTAATTTTAATTCTTGCTTTAAATTTTTCGTATAAAAAACTATTGACGTGGTATATTTTAAGCAACGTGGTATATGATATGATACATCAACACCTCATCTTGATACACACAGACGAATCATCTATGCGGTCTAATCTTTCATATTCGTCCAATAGACTTCTATCATTTTTATGATCAAGGATCTCAAGAGCATGAAGATGATTCATATTTTAATAAATTAGGATAAACTTTATATATTTTACTTTGGTTTGTATTAATTCTTAGTTTGCTTTGATTCGGAATTATAATAGTTTTATTATTGATTTAGTTTTTGTTATGTGTAAGTGAAGATACTTTTCTTACTTACATTAAGTTTATTTTAGAAAAAAATAAAAAAAAGATGTAAGACTAATATGGGCCTAGAGAATGATGTCACTTGTGACCCATTTTGGTTTAGAGATAGACTTAGTATAAATAAGCATTTGTAACCTCATGGAGGGGCAGATTTTGATTATTATTTTTGTGAGGCTTTGCTCTCTAGAGTTCTTGAAAGAATTCATCTTGAACTTATCAAGGCTGTTAATCCTTGTGGCGTTCTTTTTGGCTTATCATCCCTAGATTGTGGCGCCATTTTGTTCCTTTGTTTCGTTGCTGAATAATAATATTGAGTTTCCTTTACATCAAATCCTAATACTCCCAATTCTTTCAATTTTCGTGATCAGTAACCAGCGTTCATATCTCGAGTTCTATATATTTGTTTTTCGGTGATTCAAAAGCCTAACTTGCGTTTCAGAACGTCATCTTTCACCTCGATTTGGAATCGGCCGAATCGGAGTTTCGCAGCGCCGTTTATCACGTTCTCCAGCCATACGCGATTTTCACTCAAATTTGTAAGTTTCCGACCTAGAACGATCTTTAAAGTGAACTATGACTATTAGGAACATATCATGTGTACCAGAGCTTGTCTCTAGGTTTGGAATGAGGAAAATTTTGTTTATGCATTTTTTTCTTGGACAACCCAAATTGAGCCAAGTGTTGTTTTGTTGAATTGTTGTTCTTAGTTAATTGGTGTGTTGCTGCTACTTGAAAAAAATACAAAAAAAAAAAATTATACAAACAAGATGTGCTGTTAAAAGTATTGCACACTATCTGTTTGACAAAATTCCTAAGTATGTCATATGATCAATATATTCGTGATTTTGTATTGGATCCAGAGTATGTGAAATATTTGTATGAAATGGATATGCAAACAAGCTAGAAAAGTAGAGAAGCTTGCCTTGAGAGAGATAGATAAAAATCAAAGAAAAGAAAGAAGGAAGAGGAGAAGAATTTGAGGGACAAAGGGCAAGAAATTGACGTCAACTATTTGTCTAATTGTGATAATTCTCTATTGCAAGTGCTTGAAGAAGTGTCTCCAAAGGAGAAATTTTCATCATATATTGACATTGAAAAGCAAAGTGAAAGATGATGGTAAAATTGAAAGTCTCTTCAAACAAGAGAGTGAGGGAACGAAACAATGTTAGTGCTTGAAAAGTGATTTCAAAGGTCCTCAAAAGAATGCTTCAAGGAGATTATTGAGTCACCATTTTTTTGTGATGAAGAGATGTCCATGTAACTCAACTTGCTTTGAGCCTTGCAAATACAAAGTAACATAGGATTTTGCCAAAAATTTCAATCCCAAGAAGGTCAATTTGGTCATAAATATCAAATTCAAAAGGTATAACTTTATCCCCATCTTTAGAATTTCTTACACTTACTATAAATGTGATAAGATGTTAATTGTTAAAGATGGAAATGCGTTTCACCGACTTATCACATTTTGGTGACTTTTCTAATTTCCCGTTTGACCCCGGTGGATATGATGAGCTTGTGGTTTGTTTGGATATTTCTTCATGTACGATATAATGGAGCTTAATTCGTGGTCGAATTTCTTCAAGAAAGAGGGAATGATAAGGATCTCAAGAGCATGAAGATGATTCATATTTTAATAAATTAGGATAAACTTTATATATTTTACTTTGGTTTGTATTAATTCTTAGTTTGCTTTGATTTGGAATTGTAATAGTTTTATTATTGATTTAGTTTTTTGTTATGTGTAAGTGAAGATACTTTTCTTACTTACATTAAGTTTATTTTAGAAAAAAAATAAAAAAAGATGTAAGACTAATATGGGCCTAGAGAATGATGTCACTTGTGACCATTTTGGTTTAGAGATAGACTTAGTATAAAATAAGCATTGTAACCTCATGGAAGGGCAGATTTTGATTATTAATTTTTGTGAGGCTTTGCTCTCTAGAGTTCTTGAAAGAATTCATCTTGAACTTATCAAGGCTGTTAATCCTTGTGGCGTTCTTTTTGGCTTATCAATCCCTAGATTGTGGCGCCATTTTGTTCCTTTGTTTCGTTGCTGAATAATAATATTGAGTTTCCTTTACATCAAACCCTAATACTCCAATTCTTTCAATTTTCGTGATCAGTAACCAGCGTTCATATCTCGAGTTCTATATATTGTTTTTTCGGTGATTCAAAAGCCTAACTTGCGTTTCAGAACGTCATCTTTCACCTCGATTTGGAATCGGCCGAATCGGAGTTTCGCAGCGCCGTTTATCACGTTCTCCAGCCATACGCGATTTTTCACTCAAATTTGTAAGTTTCCGACTAGAACGATCTTATCCCTTAACGCAAGTCGGCACATTCAATTTAATCTTACCACCTCCGAATTTTACACCAGACTTACTCATCGTTTGATATGATTGTTATAATAACACATGATCTTAAGAAGAAGAGATTATATTGCAATAGAAACACAAGACGTTTGGTACTGAAGTTCGGTCAATGATATCTGCATCTCTATGATATAGAGCAATTATAGTTCCTAATATTAGATGAATGAATTAGAATTCTAATGTTACTAGTGGTATTTATATTATCAAAGAGGGAGTTTTGCTTCACTACGCTAACTCAGCTCCCTCGTCCCAACTCCTTTATACTGCATGTGAGTTATATTCAACATATCGTAATGCACCACTCTATAAATAATCTCAAATATCTTTTCTTCATTGAGTCAAAATATATATTTTTCTCTCTCTTAAGGATGGACTTGACTAGATCCATTGAGTACCCACGAACATTTTTTCTCATGGATATGATAAAAAACTCACATTATAACCACAAACATGAGTAGTTATTTGCAAAATAAGTGGCGCGGATATAAGTACCTTAGTACTCGCACACCCTGCAGCCGCATTAAATATATTTAAATTATTTATTTATACTAATATAAAATAATAATAATTAACCTAATATTTTGTGTTTGTGTTATTATTATGATTTTATAATTTTTAATAGACTAACGTTGTTAACTTTTATAAAAATTAAATTGCAATTATTTAATATCATGTATCATTTTTTTTATACCAAACTTGCAATTTTATAGATTATTATTTGAGTGTTCGTAATAATATTTGCTAACTTAAATTGTTTGGATAAGTTAAGTATTTTAGTTTGTAATTTGTCATAATTCTTTAATTAAATAATTTTGAATATTTATAATTGTAACAAGATAGTATAATATTTTATAATTTATTGATTTAATTTAATTAAAACGCAGATAACGGATACTGGTATAAGTATTTACATATTCAAAAAGATCAGAGTACATGTATATATTAAGATCGATACTTGTGCAAATAAGAATTCAAGTACGGATACTCTTCAAATTTCAAGCATTGGAAATGGTATCATAATACTCTACGAAATGGTTACTCATTGATATCCCTTGGAAATCACTCATCCTCTATCGCCTAAGACATACTTATTTGGTCTTATTTTTTAATAAAAATTATTTGGACAAACACACACACAAAATATATATTATTTAATTATTTTAACATTACTCATCTTTTACTTTATACAAAATAATTTTTATTTAGAATTGTAACATGTAAGTGATTTTTTATATTATTATTTTGTTTAATATTTGATGCGAGTTACTCAATTAAAATTACTGAAAGAGAAAAAAATCGATTGAGAATTAATTAATCATATTATTATTTAATACAAATTAATTATATAAATAAATGTAAAAATAATACACACAAATTCATATGTTATATTTATCAGATAAATTATCCATAATCTTTTTAAATGTAATCCAAAAAAATTTAATTGATATACTAGTGATTATCTGACGAAACCGATAAAACCCTTGAAAGCAGTGAAGCCGTGGATCAGTTGATGTGTCACTATCGTCCAGGTGGAAGACATATTCTGTTCAATATGACAGAGTCCAGCTGGCATCTGTGCACTGGAACAGACATATCACATTCAAATTAACATCGCAATGTAAAATAAAGAACGGATAATATTAAAAAGGACATACATCGAATGTAAAATAAAGTAACTCAAAGCATAATTAAGTAGAGTTTTCCCATGTAGTCCCAAACCAGTTTGGTTATTGAAGACTACTCAAAAACACTATCTCTCAACATTATTGATATTCTCATTGGCTTCTTAAAATTGTTTTTCCTTTTATTTAAATAAACCTAGGATATCCTATGGAAAATAGATGTATCCACCTCAGCTAAAGATTTAAAGGATAATTTAGGTATTTGAATGAAAATAGATGTAGCACCTACTAATTACTATCATATTAAATTTATTAGTATTTATAAATCATTTTAAAATAAAAAATTAGTACAATTCATAAATAATACCTCGATCAGCTTCTTAATATATATCCTTTTGAGATTTTTTATTTTAAAATTTTACTATATTAATGATTTTTTAAACGAGGACGGTCTTAATTATGTTTACTTCTTTATATTATAATAAATATTATTCATTAAAAAAACGTTAATTATTTTCTTTTTGAAAAGTAATTCGTAAAAAATAATAATTAATTAATAATACATACATTTTATAAAAATTCTGAATTAGTAAAAAATCAATTTATAGATAATATTGTGGTTTTTTTGTAAAAAGTTAAAAGAAAATGCAAATAGCCCAAATAGTGTATTGTGATGGACGACTGAAGCCTTGAATGCTAACTTTCTTTATTGGTTCATTCATTCATTCATACTTGGCAGCTGGCCTTTACCATGGAACAAGACACTTATCTGTTTTTTTGTGTCTATAAAATATAATTAAAAACAAATATAATAGAATTATCACATGTATAGTATAAAACTGCTGCCTAACACAAGATTCCATCGTGCCATATCATTTCTTCTTTCCTTTTTCCACACTCCAAGAACAAGAATACGTACTTGTTATTTCACTGTGTTTCAAAATTTAAATTCATTTGGTTCTCTCTCTCTCTCTCTCTCTCTCTCTCTCTCCATATTTATCATTCTTCATAGACTGTGAGCTGTAAAAAGTTCGCTACTCGGGAATGCATCTCACTTAATATTATTATATTATAAATTTAAAGAAATTATATTCATATCTTTCGAATTTTTTTAAATCACACTCGCACTCTTTTTTAATTTTTAAAATACAGTTACCTTTTTCATTTTTGTTAAATTTTTTTGTCATACTTACACCTTTATTTATCTTTTATAAAAACAAACATTTAAATACAACTCCCATCATGTCATTAAAAATATAAAAAATAGCTTTTAAATTATTATATCAAATGTATGATCGTGTATCTATAAATTAAAGTAAATTATTTAATTGTGTTATATTATAAATGACACAAATAAATATTTGTAGGAAAAAAAAAATTAATGTTGTTTATTATTAAATATAAAGGAGGTGAATTTCTTTGGTTTTTTTATTTTATTAAAGAGGATATAAATGTCATTTAAAAATACTCAGGAAATGTGAATGGATTTTCTCTATTACATATTAATTATAACCTAGCAAACTTTTGAGTCAAAAAAAATCTTACAAAATAAATTATTTTTGGTAACCACAAATATCATTGAAAAAAATATAAAGTTGTTGAAAAATATGCTTTTTTTTTAATAAAAAGATGTCATTGATATAATAGTATTTTTTCTTCTTTTGATCGAATAATTGATATAAATGTTGTTGTTAAAAGTCTTGCAAAGATATTTGATGCTGTCAAAGTAATTTTTTTGCAATAACAATTATTGTTGTCTTACTTGTCATATCTCAATGATAAAGCGTTGGAGTAAAATATTTTTGTTAACGACTAAAATCGTTGTAATAAATTATTTTTATTAACAATACAAATTAAAGCTAAATCTTTTATTATTCAACAATAAAAGTAAATAAAAATAAAGATATTTTTTAATCATTCACATTTAATTATATTTAATCGTCGCAGAAATATTCAAAAATAAATAATTGTAATATAAGTCACAATTTTGTTAATGTAAAAAAATTATTAAAAAATGCAAATAAAAATTCTACAATATTAACAAGATAAAATATTATAAGAGCGTTCCTCCAACATAAAAAAATTAAATTATAAATGGAGTTGTTATCATAAATCGAAAAACTGAAAAATTTATGTAATCAGCAGATAATATTGTGCTCCGGCAACATTATTAATCTTTTATTTATAATTTGATTTTAAACATTCATTTGAGAAGTGGTTGAAACATTTTTATTTGACCTGCAATTTTAACACACAAAAAACCCAAAATAATAATAATAAATTTATGAGAAGTATAATATGAAGTTTTAAATAAAAATACAAGAACAAATTATATAATCAATAAGAAAAGTTAAATTCAAATAAACAAATCAAATAATTAAATACCTTTTGTTGTATTATGAGAAGTATAATATGAAGTTTTAAATAAAAATACAAGAACAAATTATATAATCAATAAGAAAAGTTAAATTCAAATTAAACAAATCAAATAATTAAATACCTTTTTGTTGTAGTATTGGAAGAATTTGGAAGTTGTCGATCATGATTTGGGGGTGCCACAACTAAATAAAATAAAGGATAAAAATCATATTTTAATTTATTTACAATGACAAACATTCATATTTATTTACAATTTTATGTTAAATAAACATTAAAATTTACAATGACAAACATTAATACGATTTTATCTTTTAATTTTTTGACTTATAAAAAATTATATTTTAATTTATTTACAATGACAAACATTAATATTATGTTTGATTTGTTATTGTAAATTACAATAGATGTAGATGTATTATAAATTCGTTGAAGTTGTGTTTTATCATAAAAACGTCATCATCGAAGAATGGATATCGGTCTATAAATTTGTCATTTGATGTAAATTACTTTTTAATTATTAATACATAGTGCATCCATTTTATATTATTCCTTTATAATTGTCTTTATAAATAGTATATGGACATTCAAGAGACACACAGATAATTAAATATACATTTTTTTAAGTTAATTGATGTGTGAATGATTATTTTTTAGTTAAAAGTAATGTTATTAGAATACAAATTTAATATTTTAGTTAACTGGTAAATAAAATATATTAGTCTTCTGTATCGTTTGTATACTAAATTATAATTGGTGTATTATAATTTTTTTTATTTTTATCCAAAAAATAAATAAAAAATATGCTAATAATGAAATTCATATCTCTCTTTTAGTTAATGTATTTGTGAGTTTTCGTGAGTTGTCACTTTTTACTTCTTAATTGATAGACTAATATTTTCTCCATGTATGATTTCTGCAATAAATTATAATCAACATTAACAATTTTCTGCATATACTTTTATCCAAAAATTTAAATATACACATTTATGTATAGTCTATACAATCAATTATACAATGTATTATAATTTACTTGCATTTCTTGTCAAATAAATATTTTAAAAATACAATATAATCAATTATATATTTATTTTTAACTATTAAGTAAAAAAATATCTTTTTTATTTTTTTATCATGGAAAATATTTTCCCATGTGTATAAATTTGTATATTATATACTCAATGTATTATATATGCATTGAAATTGTGTTTTACCATAAAAACAACATCATTATAGAGTATCCGTGTATAATTTACTCATTTTATCGAAATTACTATTTAATAACTATCTCATCTTATCTTATATATATATATATCAAGAGATACGTAAATAATCAAATTTACATTTCTCTTGTAATTAATTGATATGTAGATATTCAAAAGACGCAAAGTTAATCAAATACATATTTCTCTTCTAATGAATTAACATGTAAATGACCATCATTTTGCTAATTAATATATGTCCCGTGCATAAGATTTGTACAATAAATTATAATTAGTGTATTATTATTTTACATTTATATAAATAAATATTCAATAAACATACTAATTATAATCAAATGTATATTTTTCTCTTAAATAATTTATTCGTAAATGACCATATTTTATGTTGAAAATATTGAAGAGACACATAATGAATGAATTACATATTTTTCCTTTAACTAATTGAGAGAAAGAGTAAATACATATACAACAATGTAATAACTTATAGTGAGAGAGAAATAAAGAGAGAGAAAATAAATAGATATAATACTATACGTTTAATTGTAGTTTTGGTCTTTTTATTATTATTATTATTATTATTATTAATTTATTAGAGTTACTTCCTTTCATTTTTAAAGTCGACACTTTTGATCTATCACTTTAAATTTTTGGAACTTTAAAATGATACATTAACATATTTAAATGAATGATTATATGAATTCTATGATATCGACTACCTTAATGTTTAATTATTTCACATGTCATTAATCTATAACTTAATATAAAAGATTGAAGTTAATTAAATTAAAATATTAAAAAGATAAACCGTCAACTTATAAAAAGATTAAAGAGTGCCAAATTCAATAAATTATAAAAATAAAAAATTAATCTGTAATTAGTAATTAATTAATATATTTAGTGGATAAAGAGTAAAATGTCTTAAGAATAAAATATCTGATTGGTATAGCAACCCTATAGATTGTCTATTTGATTGATATATTTAATTGGTATAGCAACCTTTAAGCTGAATTAAGTGTCAAAGATATCTAAGAATTGATGATTTAAAATTTGTTAATCTAATATGTCTTTTATTTATAGTAATTAAATTAATTTTATTTTGATTCATGTATTTTTTACTAAGATTCAAGCTTTTATACTTTATAAAAATTAATTGATATAAAAATTGAAACATAACATTAAACACATGTGTATTTATTATTGTATATAATAATTAAATTTAAACATAAACACTGTGTCTCTTTTTTTTTCTTTATTTTGAATGGATAGAGGTGATATGTCATCATATCCAACTATATAACATTCCTAATTTATGTTGAATTAAAAAATTATAAGGTGGTAATAATGAATTTAATTAATAATTAGAGTAAAAAAAAAATAAAAATATAAGTTATAATACAATGTTACTTGAATTATATTTTAAAATTCATTTAAGTATAAAATATTCCTTTACATAAATATTTTTTAAATAAATTTATAAATGATTATTTTAAATTAATAGACTGACTTTTCTAATTAACTTTAAATTTTATTGATAATATTTGGAAGTTCAAGTTTATGAAGGAAAAAGTCTAAGCCTAATATATGCTATTCATAAGAGTATAGGACAATTAACTTGGCGTGACCACAATATATAGTCTTCAAGACGAATTCAAAATATGAGGTGGGTATAATAAATATCGGCTGAATATACATTAATTTAGAAAAATTGATCATCAGTAACAAAAATATGTCAATGGTTTTCATAAAAAAAGTTAATGGGAATTAACATTAATTTGACTTTAGATTTATATGTCAATGGTTTTCATAAAAAAAGTTAATGGGAATTAACATTAATTTGACTTTAGATTTATCAACTTCGCATAATACAATTGATAATTACCTATATTTTGTTAGGAGTAACTACTTCAATAAAATATATTTAGTTATCAAAAATGACTTTATCAATAATAAATTAGAAAAAAAACAAAAAATAAATTACAATTATCTATTTGTTTTATTTTTTAGTTTTTATAATTTTATAAAATATTTTAACAAATAAATGATTAAGAAATCACTCAAAAATAAATTGAAGTGAATTTTACAATTAATTTTAATTTTTAATTAAATATTAAATATATAAATTTAATTTGATAAATTTAATTTTAAATTCATAAATATTATTTTATTAATATTAATTAAAAACAAAATTACCACCTTCATTAACCTATTTTGGTAGAAATTCTAGCCTAAATATATTCGTTGTAAAGGATGCAAAGAAGCGAAAGGAGTGAGTTTTATTCCTAATTCCCTAACGAACAAATTATTTACAAAAAAACCAAACACTGACTTTTAAATATGAATCCACCACAAAAACGTGAACACTCTCTCCCAAAAATGAAACCCTTTTAAACTTTTATGCTTTAGATTTTGTATAAATTTTTTTATAGCATACAATTAATCAAAAATTGCCCTCTTTATAGATAAAGAATAAATTTAATTCCTCATAAAAAATTTTTACAAAAAAATTTTTTCTAAAATTACATTTTTTTTTTCTTTAAGTTTTTTATTATACTTTTAACATAAAAACCATCTTTTGAATATAATTAAATTTTAAAAATTATACATTTAATAAAATTCGATAATGGTCTAGTTAAACACATAAAAGTAGTTAGTTTGTTCTTTATAAAATATATATATCCTTTTTAATAATTTACCTATATCTTATAAGATCTCATTTGCACTATTATATTTTGTTATTTTAATTATATGTGTTTTAGATTACCTGGTAATATTTTTTATTAAATATTATTGGTTATTTAATTCATTTATCCAACTCTGTTTTATCATGCAATTATTAAAATTATTTAAAGTTATATACTTATTTAACTTAAAATCATAAATTAATCAGTTTTTCACAAACATAAATTATGTTTTTTTTGAAAAATGTGTACAACTTAAAGTAGATATCTATAGTAACATAGAAAATGTAACAATATCAACATTTTTAATGAATGTAGTTAAATATCAACCTTTTTTGATATTATTAATATCAACATATTTATAAAGACAAATTAATTGCTAACAAATTAAATAATATCAATATATTTAAAAATTAAGTTATAACAAGGGAATAGTTCATCTCTAGTGAAGTAAAAAATGCATCCTCACCTATTTAATAAAACCAAAACACGTTATTTTAATATAGAATAACTTGATGTATAGATATACTCAATATTTCATATTAAATATTTATTATGATCAAATATAATAAAAATATTTAAAATTTATATATTTATTCAAATTTAAACAGTATTATAATACAGAGATTTTCCATTACATCTTAACCAATGGCACTTAGACGAGTAACAATCAATATAACCAATAGTTGCAATGAATGAATGATGAATTACTGTCAAACCGCAGCTCCATTTTGATTGACGCGTTGTGTTCCCGCCGCCCCTTCTCTCTCTAACCATTCTTTCTCTCTCTTTCTTCTTTTTATTCTCTTTTTTTTTTTCTTTCCATTTTTCAATTAAAAAAAACACATAATTAACAACTCAAACACACCACACCAAAACTTTGGTTCAACCAAAGACTCTTTCTTTCTCATATAAAAAAACCAAAGCATCATAAATCTTGAGAACAAGAAAAAACAAAAAATAAAAAACTCTCTTTTTCATTTCAATGGCCAAGTCAAAGAACAATGCAAAGAAACTTTCATACATCTCAGTTCCTTCTCAAATAATCAATTCCATTTCATCTTCTTCTATTCAATCACTTCTTGAATCACCAAAGAAATCATCATCAAGAACTTCCTCAAAGTTCATCTTCATCTTAACAAAATGGAAGAATAAAAAAAGACTATTTTTCATTTTCACTCTCTTTTTTCTTGGTATCTTCGCCATGTTCAAGTTTGGTTTCAATCTAGAATTACCATTTTCTCCCTACCCATGTGCTACAACTCTTCCAAACCTCTTAATCTCAAATGGGTATGTTTCAAAATCTGAACTTGGTGCTGTTTCATCAAAGAAGGATGATATTTTTAATGATGCTAGTGTTGATTCATTGCCTTTGATTGCAAATGTGATGTTGCAAGCAAAAGGGCCAAGTGGAGATGAAAAAATGGATTATGAAAAAAGTGAGGGAGTTGAAATGGGTGAGTTTTGGAAGCAACCAGATGGGTTAGGCTATAAGCCTTGTTTGGATTTTAGTAGAGATTATAGAAGAGAAAGTGATGGGGTTGTGAAGAATAGGAGAAAGTATCTTATGGTGGTTGTTTCTGGAGGATTGAATCAGCAGAGGAATCAAATTGTTGATGCTGTTGTTATTGCTAGGATTCTTGGTGCTTCTTTGGTTGTTCCTATATTGCAAGTCAATGTTATTTGGGGAGATGAAAGGTAAAGTTAATTTTACTCATCTGGAACGAAGCAAAAATGAGTCAAGAAAAGTTGTGTATTTGGTTCAAATTTCAGACCAAATATATCAACTCTTTTTGACTCATTTTTTCTACTGAGGAAGAGTTTGGTAAGCCTTAGTTGTTACGAATTTGGACTTTAATCTTGCTAATGATCAATATTGAAGCCTAAGTGTAAGCATGGATTTATCATGTTTCAATATTGTTCTTGATAAAGACCAAATTTGGACTAAATCTTTCATAAAGAACAACTTTGGAGCATAAGCTTAATCTAGTTTAGCTAGTTTCAATCTTTTTGTTCTTGATAATGGTCATGTGTCTTTGTTAATGTTGATTAATTTTTTTTCCTTATCTGTGAATTCTAGAAGAGGATTTTTTTGGTTGTAATTTATTATTTTTTCCTTAATAGGTATTGGTTTTGTTTTGCAGTGAATTTGCTGATATATTTGATTTGGAACACTTTAAGAATGTTCTTGCCAATGATGTGAGGGTGGTTTCATCTTTGCCATCGACTCACCTGATGACAAAGCCAGTGGAGGGAAGCCCTCCCCTTCATGTCACCCCAAGTTGGATCCGTTCGCGCTATCTTAGACGAGTAAGAGTTAATTACTCTTATGTTTTACTCTTGTTAGCATTACACTTTGCAGTATGCTTTAGCTTCTTTTGGTTTGAGTCATAAGTTGTTGTTAAGTTCTTGTCTGCTTTTGTGTAATTTATTTTTTAGTTCAACGAAAAGAATAGTTCGCTTTGTGTTCGCCTCATAGCTCTTTTACTTTTGTGTTAATTAATTTCACTAAATGATTGTTAACTAAGGAAAGCTTTGAATTGTGTAAA
>PGTU02016855.1:0-11127 GCA_002896215.2 Cicer echinospermum | reverse complement strand
CATCCAATAAATTCATTTGTGTCATTGGATTATCATTTACGTCATTTTCGTCCTCCCTAGGCTTATTCTAGTTCAATTGGTTGTAACCAATATTGGGCATCCAATAGGTGTGTTTGAGTCATTGGATTAACATTTAGGTCATTTTCGTCCTCCTTAGGCTTGTTGTTGTCAATTTAGGGTTTCTAACCTATAACCCAATAGGCGTGTTTGTGATATTGGATTAACAGTTAGGGTCATTATTGTCCTCCCTAGGCTTATTCTTGTCCAATTAGGGATTTTAACCAATCTTGTGCATCAAATTAGTTCATTTGTGTCGTTGGATTAACATTTATGTCATTTCGTCCTCCTAAGGCTTATTCTTGTCCAATTAGGTTTTTTTAACCAATCTTGTGCATTCAATAAGTTCATTTGTGTCATTGATTTAACATTTAGGTCGTTTTCTCATCCCTAGGATTATTCTTGTCCAATTAGGGTTTTTAACCAATCTTGTGCATCCAATAGGTTCATTTGTGTCATTGGATTAATATTTAGGTCATTTTCGTCCTCCCTAGCCTTATTCTTGTCCAATTAGGGTTTTTACGTCGAACAATCTTGTGCATCCAATAGGTGTGTTTGTGTCATTGGATGAACATTTAGGTCATTTTCGTCCTCCCTAGGCTTATTCTTGTCCAATTAGGGTTTTTAACCAATCTTGTGCATCCAATAAGTTTCATTTGTGTCATTGGATGAACATTTAGGTCATTTTCGTCCTCCCTAGGCTTATTCTTGTCCAATTAGGGTTTTTAACCAATCTTGTGCATCCAATAAGTTCATTTGTGTCATTGGATTAACATTTAGGTCATTTTCGTCCTCCCTAGGCTTATTCTTGTCCAATTAGGTTTTTAAACCAATCTTGTGCATCCAATAAGTTCATTTGTGTCATTGGATGAACATTTAGGTCATTTTCGTCCTCCCTAGGCTTATTCTAGTCCAATTAGGGTTTTTAACCAATCTTGTGCATCATATAGGTGTGTTTGTGTCATTGGATGAACATTTAGGTCATTTTCGTCCTCCCTAGGCTTATTCTTGTCCAATTAGGGTTTTTAACCAATCTTGTGCATCCAATAAGTGTTTGTGTCATTGGATGAACATTTAGGTCATCATTTTCGTCCTCCCTAGGGTTTATTCTTGTCCAATTAGGGTTTTTCTTGTGATCCAATAATTCATTGTGTCAACATTTTTCGTCCAATCTTGTGCATCCAATAAGTTCATTTGTGTCATTGGATGAACATTTAGGTCATTTTCGTCCTCCCTAGGCTTATTCTTGTCCAATTAGGGTTTTTAACCAATCTTGTGCATCCAATAGGTGTCATTGTGTCATTGGATGAACATTTAGGTCATTTTCGTCCTCCCTAGGCTTATTCTTGTCCAATTAGGGTTTTTAACCAATCTTGTGCATCCAATAAGTTCATTTGTGTCATTGGATGAACATTTAGGTCATTTTCGTCCTCCCTAGGCTTATTCTTGTCCAATTAGGGTTTTTAACCAATCTTGTGCATCCAATAGGTTCATTTGTGTCATTGGATGAACATTTAGGTCATTTTCGTCCTCCCTAGGCTTATTCTTGTCCAATTAGGGTTTTTTAACCAATCTTGTGCATCCAATAAGTTCATTTGTGTCATTGGATGAACATTTAGGTCATTTTTCGTCTCCCTAGGCTTATTCTTGTCCAATTAGGGTTTTTAACCAATCTTGTGCATCCAATAAGTTCATTTGTGTCATTGGATGAACATTTAGGTCATTTTCGTCCTCCCTAGGCTTATTCTTGTCCAATTAGGGTTTTTAACCAATCTTGTGCATCCAATAAGTTCATTTGTGTCATTGGATGAACATTTAGGTCATTTTCGTCCTCCCTAGGCTTATCTTGTCCAATTAGGGTTTTTAACCAATCTTGTGCATCCAATAAGTTCATTTGTGTCATTGGATGAACATTTAGGTCATTTTCGTCCTCCCTAGGCTTATTCTTGTCCAATTAGGGTTTTTAACCAATCTTGTGCATCCAATAAGTTCATTTGTGTCATTGGATTAACATTTAGGTCATTTTCGTCCTCCCTAGGCTTATTCTTGTCCAATTAGGGTTTTTAACCAATCTTGTGCATCCAATAAGTTCATTTGTGTCATTGGATGAACATTTAGGTCATTTTCGTCCTCCCTAGGCTTATTCTTGTCCAATTAGGGTTTTAACCAATCTTGTGCATCCAATAAGGTTCATTTGTGTGTCATTGGATTAACATTTAGGTCATTTTCGTCCTCCCTAGGCTTATTCTAGTCCAATTAGGGTTTTTTAACCAATCTTGTGCATCCAATAAGTTCATTTGTGTCATTGGATGAACATTTAGGTCATTTTCGTCCTCCCTAGGCTTATTCTTGTCCAATTAGGGTTTTTACCAATCTTGTGCATCCAATAGTTCATTTTGTGTCATTGGATGAACATTTAGGTCATTTTCGTCCTCCCTAGGCTTATTCTTGTCCAATTAGGGTTTTTAACCAATCTTGTGCATCCAATAAGTTCATTTGTGTCATTGGATTAACATTTAGGTCATTTTCGTCCTCCCTAGGCTTATTCTTGTCCAATTAGGGTTTTTAACCAATCTTGTGCATCCAATAAGTTCATTTGTGTCATTGGATGAACATTTAGGTCATTTTCGTCCTCCCTAGGCTTATTCTTGTCCAATTAGGGTTTTTAACCAATCTTGTGCATCCAATAAGTTCATTTGTGTCATTGGATGAACATTTAGGTCATTTTCGTCCTCCTAGGTTATATTCTTGATCAAATTAGTTTTTAACCAATTGTGCATGGGGCATATAGTTCCATTTGTGGATAATTGGATGGAAAGTTTAGGTCATTTTCGTCTACTACGCTTATTCTCTGTCCTATTGCATTGGTTTATTAACCTGTATCTGGAGATGCATACAATAGGATGTGTTATGTGTAAGTTGGATGAACATCTTTAGGTCATACGTTGCGTCTCGGCCGCTACGTATTATTCTTGGTCCAATAGGGTTTTAACAATCTTGTGGCATGCCATATATTCATTTGTGTCATTGGATGATACATTTAGGATATTCATTTCGTCCTCCCTAGGCTTATTCTTGTCCAATTAGGGTTTTTTAACCAATCTTGTGCATCCAATAAGTTCATTTGTGTCATTGGATGAACATTTAGGTCATTTTCGTCCTCCCTAGGCTTATTCTTGTCCAATTAGGGTTTTTAACCAATCTTGTGCATCCAATAAGTTCATTTGTGTCATTGGATTAACATTTAGGTCATTTTCGTCCTCCCTAGGCTTATTCTTGTCCAATTAGGGTTTTTAACCAATCTTGTGCATCCAATAGGTTCATTTGTGTCATTGGATGAACATTTAGGTCATTTTCGTCCTCTCCTAGCTTATTCTTGTCCAATTAGGGTTTTTAACCAATCTTGTGCATCCAATAAGTTCATTTTGTGTCATTGGATGAACATTTAGTCATTTTTCGTCCTCCCTAGGCTTATTCTTGTCCAATTAGGGTTTTTAACCAATCTTGTGCATCCAATAAGTTCATTTGTGTCATTGGATGAACATTTAGGTCATTTTCGTCCTCCCTAGGCTTATTCTTGTCCAATTAGGGTTTTTAACCAATCTTGTGCATCCAATAGGTTCATTTGTGTCATTGGATTAACATTTAGGTCATTTCCGTCCTCCCTAGGCTTATTCTTTTCGTCCACCCAATTATTCTTGTCCATTAGGGTTTTTAACCAATCTTGTGCATCCAATAGTGTGTTTGTGTCATTGGATGAACATTTAGGTCATTTTCGTCCTCCCTAGGCTTATTCTTGTCCAATTAGGGTTTTTAACCAATCTTGTGCATCCAATAAGTTCATTTGTGTCATTGGATTAATTAATTTAGGTCATTTTCGTCCTCCCTAGGCTTATTCTTGTCCAATTAGGGTTTTTAACCAATCTTGTGCATCCAATAAGTTCATTTGTGTCATTGGATGAACATTTAGGTCATTTTCGTCCTCCCTAGGCTTATTCTTGTCCAATTAGGGTTTTTAACCAATCTTGTGCATCCAATAAGTTCATTTGTGTCATTGGATGAACATTTAGGTCATTTTCGTCCTCCCTAGGCTTATTCTTGTCCAATTAGGGTTTTTAACCAATCTTGTGCATCCAATAAGTTCATTTGTGTCATTGGATTAACATTTAGGTCATTTTCGTCCTCCCTAGGCTTATTCTTGTCCAATTAGGGTTTTTACCAATCTTGTGCATCCAATAGGTTCATTTGTGTCATTGGATGAACATTTAGGTCATTTTCGTCCTCCCTAGGCTTATTCTTGTCCAATTAGGGTTTTTAACCAATCTTGTGCATCCAATAAGTGTGTTTGTGTCATTGGATGAACATTTAGGTCATTTTCGTCCTCCCTAGGCTTATTCTTGTCCAATTAGGGTTTTTAACCAATCTTGTGCATCCAATAAGTTCATTTGTGTCATTGGATTAACATTTAGGTCATTTTCGTCCTCCCCCTAGGCTTATTCTTGTCCAATTAGGGTTTTTAACCAATCTTGTGCATCCAATAGGTTCATTGTGTCATTGGATGAACATTTAGGTCATTTTCGTCCTCCCTAGGCTTATTCTTGTCCAATTAGGGTTTTTTTTACCAATCTTGTGCATCCAATAAGTTCATTTGTGTCATTGGATGAACATTTAGGTCATTTTCGTCCTCCCTAGGCTTATTCTTGTCAAATTAGGTTTTTTAACCAATCTTGTGCATCCAATAAGTTCATTTGTGTCATTGGATGAACATTTAGGTCATTTCGTCCTCCCTAGGCTTATTCTTGTCCAATTAGGGGTTTTAACCAATCTTGTGCATCCAATAAGTGCAATCCATGATAGGTGTTTTCGTCCTCCCTTGTCATGATTAAGGTTTTTAACCAATCTTGTGCATTCAATATTTTTGTGTCATTGGATCATTTAAGTCCTCGTCCTCCCTAGGCTTATTTCTAGTCCATTAGGGTTTTTAACCAATCTTTGTGCATCCAATAGGTGTGTTTGTGTCATTGGATGAACATTTAGGTCATTTTCGTCCTCCCTAGGCTTATTCTTGTCCAATTAGGGTTTTTAACCAATCTTGTGCATCCAATAAGTTCATTTGTGTCATTGGATGAACATTTAGGTCATTTTCGTCCTCCTAAGGTTTTATTCTTGTCCAATTAGGGTTTTAAACCAATCTTGTGCATCCAATAGGTTCATTTGTGTCATTGGATTGAACATTTAGGTCATTTTCGTCCTCCCTAGGCTTATTCTTGTCCAATTAGGGTTTTTAACCAATCTTGTGCATCCAATAAGTTCATTTGTGTCATTGGATGAACATTTAGGTCATTTTCGTCCTCCCTAGGCTTATTCTTGTCCAATTAGGGTTTTTAACCAATCTTGTGCATCCAATAGTTCATTTGTGTCATTGGATGAACATTTAGGTCATTTTCGTCCTCCCTAGGCTTATTCTTGTCCAATTAGGGTTTTTAACCAATCTTGTGCATCCAATAAGTTCATTTGTGTCATTGGATGAACATTTAGGTCATCATTTTCGTCCTCCCTAGGCTTATTCTTGTCCAATTAGGGTTTTTTAACCAATCTTGTGCATCCAATAAGTTCATTTGTGTCATTGGATGAACATTTAGGTCATTTTCGTCCTCCCTAGGCTTATTCTTGTCCAATTAGGGTTTTTAACCAATCTTGTGCATCCAATAGGTGTGTTTGTGTCATTGGATGAACATTTAGGTCATTTTCGTCCTCCCTAGGCTTATTCTTGTCCAATTAGGGTTTTTAACCAATCTTGTGCATCCAATAAGTTCATTTGTGTCATTGGATGAACATTTAGGTCATTTTCGTCCTCCCTAGGCTTATTCTTGTCCAATTAGGGTTTTTAACCAATCTGTGCATCAATAAGTTTGTTTGTGTCATTGGATGAACATTTAGGTCATTTTCGTCCTCCCTAGGCTTATTCTTGTCCAATTAGGGTTTTTAACCAATCTTGTGCATCCAATAGTTTCATTTGTGTCATTGGATGAACATTTAGGTCATTTTCGTCCTCCTAGGCTTATTCTTGTCCAATTAGGGTTTTTAACCAATCTTGTGTGCATCCAATAAGTTCATTTGTGTCATTGGATTAACATTTAGGTCATTTTCGTCCTCCCTAGGCTTATTCTTGTCCAATTAGGGTTTTAACCAATCTTGTGCATCCAATAAGTTCATTTGTGTCATTGGATGAACATTTAGGTCATTTTCGTCCTCCCTAGCTTATTCTTGTCCAATTAGGGTTTTTAACCAATCTTGTGCATCCAATAGTTGTGTTTGTGTCATTGGATGAACATTTAGGTCATTTTCGTCCTCCCTAGGCTTATTCTTGTCCAATTAGGGTTTTTAACCAATCTTGTGCATCCAATAAGTTCATTTGTGTCATTGGATGAACATTTAGGTCATTTTCGTCCTCCCTAGGCTTATTCTTGTCCAATTAGGGTTTTAACCAATCTTGTGCATCCAATAAGTTCATTTGTGTCATTGGATGAACATTTAGGTCATTTTCGTCCTCCTAGGCTTATTCTTGTCCAATTAGGGTTTTTAACCAATCTTGTGCATCCAATAAGTTCATTGTGTCATTGGATGAACATTTAGGGTCATTTCGTCCTCCCTAGGCTTATTCTTGTCCAATTAGGGTTTTTAACCAATCTTGTGCATCCAATAAGTTCATTTGTGTCATTGGATGAACATTTAGGTCATTTTCGTCCTCCCTAGGCTTATTCTTGTCCAATTAGGGTTTTTAACCAATCTTGTGCATCCAATAAGTTCATTTGTGTCATTGGATGAACATTTAGGTCATTTTCGTCCTCCCTAGGCTTATTCTTGTCCAATTAGGGTTTTAACCAATCTTGTGCATCCAATAAGTTCATTTGTGTCATTGGATGAACATTTAGGTCATTTTCGTCCTCCCTAGGCTTATTCTTGTCCAATTAGGGTTTTTAAACCAATCTTGTGCATCCAATAAGTTCATTTGTGTCATTGGATGAACATTTAGGTCATTTTCGTCCTCCCTAGGCTTATTCTTGTCCAATTAGGGTTTTTAACCAATCTTGTGCATCAATAAGTTCATTTGTGTCATTGGATGAACATTTAGGTCATTTTCGTCCTCCCTAGGCTTATTCTTGTCCAATTAGGGTTTTTAACCAATCTTGTGCATCCAATAAGTTCATTTGTGTCATTGGATTAACATTTAGGTCATTTTCGTCCTCCCTAGGCTTATTCTTGTCCAATTAGGGTTTTTAACCAATCTTGTGCATCCAATAAGTTCATTTGTGTCATTGGATGAACATTTAGGTCATTTTCGTCCTCCCTAGGGCTTATTCTTGTCCAATTAGGGTTTTTAACCAATCTTGTGCATCCAATAAGTTCATTGTGTCATTGGATGAACATTTAGGTCATTTTCGTCCTCCCTAGGCTTATTCTTGTCCAATTAGGGTTTTTAACCAATCTTGTGCATCCAATAAGTTCATTTGTGTCATTGGATGAACATTTAGGTCATTTTCGTCCTCCTAGGCTTATTCTTGTCCAATTAGGTTTTTAACCAATCTTGTGCATCCAATAAGTGTGTTTTGTGTCATTGGATGAACATTTAGGTCATTTTCGTCCTCCCTAGGCTTATTCTTGTCCAATTAGGGTTTTTAACCAATCTTGTGCATCCAATAAGTTCATTTGTGTCATTGGATTAACATTTAGGTCATTTTCGTCCTCCCTAGGCTTATTCTTGTCCAATTAGGGTTTTTAACCAATCTTGTGCATCCAATAAGTTCATTTGTGTCATTGATTTACATTTAGGTCATTTTCGTCCTCCCTAGGTTTATTCTTGTCCAATTAGGGTTTTTTAACCAATCTTGTGCATCCAATAGGTGTGTTTGTGTCATTGGATGAACATTTAGGTCATTTTCGTCCTCCCTAGGCTTATTCTTGTTCAATTAGGGTTTTTTAACCAATCTTGTGCATCCAATAAGTTCATTTGTGTCATTGGATGAACATTTAGGTCATTTTCGTCCTCCCTAAGGCTTATTCTTGTCCAATTAGGGTTTTTAACCAATCTTGTGCATCCAATAAATTCATTTGTGTCATTGGATGAACATTTAGGTCATTTTCGTCCTCCCTAGGCTTATTCTTGTCCAATTAGGGTTTTTAACCAATCTTGTGCATCCAATAAGTTCATTTGTGTCATTGGATTAACATTTAGGTCATTTTCGTCCTCCCTAGGCTTATTCTTGTCCAATTAGGGTTTTTAACCAATCTTGTGCATCCAATAAGTTCATTGTGTCATTGGATGAACATTTAGGTCATTTTCGTGCCCCCCCTATCGCACTTTCTTGTCCAATTAGAGTTTTTACAACCGATTCTTGTGCATCCTAAGTTCTTTTGTGTAACTTGGATGAACATTTGAGTCATTTTCGTCCAACCTTAGCTTATTCTTGGGTGCAAATTACGGTTTTTTAATCCAAAATCCTTGTGCATCCAATAAGTTCATCTTGTGTAATTGTAATGAAACATTTTATTCATTTTGGTCCTCCCTAGGCTTATTCTTGTCCAATTAGGGTTTTTAACCAATCTTGTGCATCCAATAGGTGTGTTTGTGTCATTGGATGAACATTTAGGTCATTTTTCGTCCTCCTTAGGCTTATTCTTGTCCAATTAGGTTTTTAACCAATCTTGTGCATCCAATAAGTTCATTTGTGTCATTGGATGAACATTTAGTCATTTTCGTCCTCCCTAGGCTTATTCTTGTCCAATTAGGGTTTTTAACCAATCTTGTGCATCCAATAAGTGTGTTTGTGTCATTGGATGAACATTTAGGTCATTTTCGTCCTCCCTAGGCTTATTCTTGTCCAATTAGGGTTTTTAACCAATCTTGTGTGCATCCAATAAGTTCATTTGTGTCATTGGATGAACATTTAGGTCATTTTCGTCCTCCCTAGGCTTATTCTTGTCCAATTAGGGTTTTTAACCAATCTTGTGCATCCAATAAGTTCATTTGTGTCATTGGATGAACATTTAGGTCATTTTCGTCCTCCCTAGGCTTATTCTTGTCCAATTAGGTTTTTAACCAATCTTGTGCATCCAATAAGTTCATTTGTGTCATTGGATGAACATTTAGGTCATTTCGTCCTCCCTAGGCTTATTCTTGTCCAATTAGGGTTTTTTAACCAATCTTGTGATCCAATAAGTGTGTTTGTGTCATTGGATTAACATTTAGGTCATTTTCGTCCTCCCTAGGCTTATTCTTGTCCAATTAGGGTTTTTAACCAATCTTGTGCATCAAATAAGTTCATTTGTGTCATTGGATTAACATTTAGGTCATTTTCGTCCTCCCTAGGCTTATTCTTGTCCAATTAGGTTTTTAAACCAATCTTGTGCATCCAAAGTTCAGTTCATTTGTGTAGGTCATTTTCGTCCTCCCTAGTCATTCTTGGGTTTTTAACCAATCTTGTGCATCCAATAAGTTCATTTGTGTCATTGGATTAACATTTAGGTCATTTCGTCTCCCTAGGCTTATTCTTGTCCAATTAGGGTTTTTAACCAATCTTGTGCATCCAATAAGTTCATTTGTGTCATTGG
Organism: Cicer echinospermum; assembly: GCA_002896215.2. Lineage (NCBI taxonomy): Eukaryota > Viridiplantae > Streptophyta > Magnoliopsida > Fabales > Fabaceae > Cicer > Cicer echinospermum. Next base: position 1,458 of record PGTU02016855.1, on the reverse strand, counting down.
ATGAACATTTAGGTCATTTTCGTCCTCCCTAGGGCTTATTCTTGTCCAATTAGGGTTTTTAACCAATCTTGTGCATCCAATAGGTTCATTTGTGTCATTGGATTCACATTTAGGTCATTTTCGTCCTCCCTAGGCTTATTCTATGTCCAATTAGGATTTTTAACCAATCTTGTGCATCCAATAAGTTCATTTGTGTCATTGGATGAACATTTAGGTCATTTTCGTCCTCCCTAGGCTTATTCTTGTCCAATTAGGGTTTTTAACCAATCTTGTGCATCCAATAAGTTCATTTGTGTCATTGGATTAACATTAGGTCATTTTCGTCCTCCCTAGGTTTATTCTTGTCCAATTAGGGTTTTTAACCAATCTTGTGCATCCAATAAGTTCATTTGTGTCATTGGATTAACATTTAGGTCATTTTCGTCCTCCCTAGGCTTATTCTTGTCCAATTAGGGTTTTTAACCAATCTTGTGCATCCAATAGTTGTGTTTGTGTCATTGGATTAACATTTAGGTCATTTTCGTCCTCCCTAAGCTTATTCTTGTCCAATTAGGGTTTTAACCAATCTTGTGCATCCAATATGTTCATTTATTTCATTCATTAACATTTAGGTCATTTTCATCATCCCTAGGCTTATTCTAGTCCAATTAGGATTTTTAAATCAATCTTGTGCATCCAATAAGTTCATTTGTGTCATTGGATTAACATTTAGGTCATTTTCGTCCTCCCTAGGCTTATTCTTGTCCAATTAGGGTTTTTAACCAATCTTGTGCATCCAATAAGTTCATTTGTGTCATTGGATTAACATTTAGGTCATTTTCGTCCTCCCTAGGCTTATTCTTGTCAATTAGGGTTTTTAACCAATCTTGTGCATCCAATAGGTGTGTTTGTGTCATTGGTTAACATTTAGGTCATTTTCGTCTCCCTAGGCTTATTCTAGTCCAATTAGGGTTTTTTAACCAATCTTGTGCATCCAATAACTTAGTTTGTGTCATTGGATGAACATTTAGGTCATTTTCGTCCTCCCTACGCTTATTCTTGTCCAATTAGGGTTTTTAACCAATCTTGTGCATTCAATATGTTCATTTGTGTCATTGGATGAACATTTGGTCATTTTCGTCCTCCTAGGCCTAGGCTTATTCTTGTCCAACCAATCTTGTGCATCCAATAAGTTCATTTGTGTCATTGGATTAAAAATTTAGGTCATTTTCGTGTCCCTAGACTTATGGTTGTCTATTAGGGTTTTTAACCAATCTTGTGCATCCTATAGGTGTGCGTGTGTCAATAGATTAAAATTTAGGTCCTTTTCGTCCTCCCTAGGCTTGTGCATCCAATTAAATTCATTTGTGTCATTTTGATTAATATTTAGGTCATTTTTGTCCCCCTTAGGCTTATTCTACTCCAATTAAGGTTTTTAACTAATCATGTAAATCCTATGGGTGTGTTTGTCTCATTGGA
>PGTU02016852.1:0-10373 GCA_002896215.2 Cicer echinospermum | reverse complement strand
TTTGACTTAACTGACAAAGGGGGAGAAAAATTATAACTTGATAGTTGCATAGTTGCATTGTTTTTACAATCTGATGTTTTTTTTGCATCGTTAGCAAGACCTCCAGCTTTCAACGGAACAACTTATATGTACTGGAAGCATAGGATGCTGATCTTCCTGGAAGCCAGTGGCATAGACATCCTTGACGCTGTTGAAAATGGTCCATATATTCCCAAGATTGCAGGAACAAATGACTCAATGATTCTCAAGCCTAGAGCCGACTGGTCAGACGACGACAAGAAAAAGGTAGGTTATAATGCTAAGGCTAAGAACATTATAACATCTGCTCTTTGTGCAGAAGAATTCTTTAGAGTGTCAAACTGCAAGTCAGCAAAAGAAATGTGGGACATTCTTCATGAAACACATGAAGGAACCACAGATGTGAAGAGAGCTCGCGTAAACACACTTATGCACGAATATGAATTATTCAGCATGAAAAAGGACGAATCCATCAGTGATCTGCAAACCAGATTCACACACATAGTGAATAATCTTCACGCTTTGGGAAAACAAGTGGACAACGAACAGCAAATTGGAAAAATTATGAGATGTCTAACCAGAGAGTGGCAGCCAAAAATAACAGCCATAGCAGAATCTAAAGATCTAGCAAAGATGACGACTGCAAATTTGTTTGGAAAACTAAGGGAACATGAAATGGAATTACATCGACTGGATGAATCAGAAATGGAAAGCCGCAAAAAGAAAGGACTATCCCTGAAGGTTCAAGCCCAGCAATCGAAAACTGAATCAGAAAGCTGCTCAGATCAATCCAGTAGTGAATCTGAAGAGCCGGTAATAGGGTTGCTTGTCAAGAAATTTAAGAAGTTTCTGAAGAAGAAAGACAACAAATTCAGAAAACCATCTAGCTCCAAGACTACTGACAACAAAAGCATTACATGCTATGAATGTGGTAAAGCTGGTCACATAAAGTCAGAATGTTACAAATTGCAAAACAAGAATAGAGCTACAAAATCAAAAGGCAAGGAACCAGTCACCAAAACCAGAAAAGCTTATATTGCATGGAATGATAACGATGAATCCTCTGCCTCTTCTGATGAAGAAGAAGTCAATTTGTGTCTCATGGCAAATACAGATTCAGAATCAGAAAATGAGGTTAGTTCACAATCTAATCCAACATATGATGAGCTACAAGAAGCTTTTAATGAACTGCATGATGATTATGTGAATTCCATAAAACAGTTGTTAAGCACAAAGAAAATGCTTGAACAAATGAATGTTGAACATAAAGAAATTGAAAATTTATGTGAACAACTGAAAAAGGATTCACATGAAAAATCTGCAAAGTGCATTGAACTTGAAAATACTGTTGCATCATTAAAATCTGATTTATTAAAGTTTGCTAATAGTAAAGATAAACTGAATGTCATACTTAGCAATCAAAGACATGTTCATGAAAAATCTGGTTTAGGATATACACCAAATATGCATGTTAAAAGAAATAAAAACAGATATGGTATTGGTTATATGCAAACCAGAAATGTCAAACATGGTCAAAAATCTGCTATTGCTAAGAGTATGTATGACATCTTTACTAAACCAAATAAACATTCATCCTTTGATGGCAAATGTCATTTCTGTTGCAGAAAGGGACATTTTGTGTCAAATTGCATATTTAAAAAATTAGCCAATCAAGGATGGAAGCTAGTTTGGATAGAAAAGAAATCTGTGTTTGACACTAACCAACCAGGACCCAATTTAAATTGGGGACCTAAAACAAAATTCTGATTTTGTATTGCAGGTGTGCTTGACATCCACGAAACACTCATGGTATTTAGATAGCGGATGCTCAAAGCACATGACTGGTGACAAATCCAAATTCCTGAACTTGACATTAAAGGAAGGAGGCTTTGTCAAATATGGTGATAACAACAGAGGAAAGATCATTGGAATTGGTGATGTAGGCGATGAATCAACTGCTGTAATAAAAAATGTGTTATATGTTGAAGGATTAAAGCACAACTTACTGAGTATAAGCCAGCTATGTGACAAAGGTTTTCAAGTAAGTTTTTCATCACAATCTTGCATTATTGAGCATAAAGATGACAAACACATAAAGCTGATTGGGGACAGAATTAACAACATTTACATGTTGGATTTCAATTCTGTACCAAGTGCAGTATGCTGCTTGTTATCCAACTCAGATGAAACATGGCTTTGGCATAAAAGAATTGCTCACATACACATAAATCATTTGAATAAACTTGTCATCAAACAGTTAGTCTTAGGTCTACCAAATAGGAAGTTCTCTAAAGATAGACTGTGTGATGCATGTGAGAAGAGTAAATTGGTTAAGACTCCATTTCCCTCTATAGACTTGGTTAGAACAAATAGAGTTTTACAACTAGTTCACATGGACCTTTTTGGACCTACCCAAGTTAAGAGTTTAGGTGGAAACCTGTATGGATATGTGCTGGTTGATGATTATTCTAGATTCACATGGACTTACTTTTTAGCTCATAAAAGTGATACATTCTCTGTTTTCAAAAAGTTTGCTGCTTTAGTACAAAATGAGAATGATCTGAAAATTGTTTCAATAAAAAGCGATCATGGAGGTGAATTCCAAAATGATCTTTTTCAAAATTATTGTGAATCAAATGGAATCAACCACATATATTCTGCCCCTAGGACACCACAGCAGAATGGGGTAGTGGAGAGGAAAAATAGATCCCTAGAAGAGTTAGCTAGGACCATGCTTAAAGACTCCAACCTACCTAAGTACTTTTGGGCAGATGTAATTAGTACAGCCACCCATGTTGTAAATAGAGTTCTCATTAGGCCCCTACTTAGGAAAACACCCTATGAGCTTTACAAGGGTAGAAAACCAAACCTGTCCTACTTTAGAATCTTTGGTTGTAAGTGCTTTGTTTTAAACAATGGCAAAGAACACCTAGGAAAGTTTGACCCTAAGGCAGATGAAGGTATCTTTTTAGGATATTCCCAAACTAGTAAGGCCTATAGAATCTACAACAAAAGAACAAAAACCATAGAAGAGTCAGTTCATGTAAAGTTTGATGAATCTTTTACAGAAAACTTGAACAAAACTCCTTCTAAGGTTATTGACATTTTGGATGATGTTGTAGAATCTGAACCACTAGAACAACCTATAGCTGACCCTCCAACTAGTTCAGACCCTGTAGAACCTATAGAAACCTGTGAGTTGCCTAAGGAATGGAAGTTCAACAGAAACCACCCTTTAGACAACATTATAGGCGATATCTCTAAAGGTGTTGCAACTAAGAGAAGCCTTAGTCAGTTTTGTAACTTTACAGCCTTTGTATCTCAGATTGAACCTAAGAACATTAAGGAAGCCCTGCTAGATAGTGAGTGGATACTTGCTATGCAAGAGGAGTTAAACCAGTTTGAGAGAAACAAGGTGTGGAGTTTGGTACCTAGGCCAGAGGGTAAGCATGTCATAAGAACTAGGTGGGTGTTCAGAAATAAGTTAGATCAGAATGGTGTGATAACTAGGAATAAAGCCAGATTAGTTGCAAAGGGTTATAGTCAAGAGGAGGGAATAGATTTTGATGAAACCTATGCCCCAGTAGCTAGACTAGAAGCCATAAGAATTTTGTTGGCTTATGCATGTACCATTGACTTCAATCTATATCACATGGATGTGAAGAGTGCCTTTCTCAATGGAGACCTCCAAGAGGAAGTTTTTGTTAGCCAAACACCTGGTTTTGAAAATCCTGATTTTCCTAACCATGTGTATAAGCTCTCAAAGGCCCTCTATGGGTTAAAACAAGCTCCAAGAGCTTGGTATGAGAAGCTCAGCAATTTCCTTATTCAACAAAAATTTTCAAGAGGAAATGTTGACAAGACTCTTTTCACTAAAACTACTGGAAATGATATCTTGCTTGTCCAAGTATATGTTGATGACATAATATTTGGATCTACAAATAATAAACTGTGCAAAGAATTTGAAAATTTGATGAAAGGTAAATTTGAAATGTCAATGATGGGTGAACTGTCATATTTCATGGGATTTCAAATTAACCAAAGCAAGCAAAGCATTTTCATTAGTCAATCTAAATACTGTTCTGATTTGATAAAGAAATTTAACTTTGAAAATCTTAAGTCCATTGATACACCCATGAGTCAAGGAAATTTCTTAGACCGAGATGAGAAAGGTAAACCTGTAGATGTTACTAGATTTCGTGGTATGATTGGATCTCTGCTCTACCTTACAGCAAGCCGACCAGACATCATGTTCAGTGTTTGTATGTGCGCAAGGTATCAATCAAATCCAAAGGAATCTCACTTCAGTGCAGTTAAGAGAATTTTCAGATACTTGGTAGGAACTAAAAGTCTTGGATTGTGGTATCCAAAAGGATCAACATGTACATTGATTGGTTACTCAGATTCAGACTTTTCCGGTTGTAAACTCGACAGGAAAAGTACCTCAGGAACTTGTCATCTGCTTGGAAATTCTCTAGTGTCTTGGTTCAGTAAAAAGCAAACAAGCATTGCGTTATCTACTGCTGAAGCTGAATATATTGCAGCTGGGAGCTGTTGTGCTCAAATTCTATGGATGAAACAGCATTTATTGGACTTTGGTGTTGATTTGGGAAAAGTACCTATCATGTGTGATAACACAAGTGCAATAAGTATAACCAAGAATCCAGTAATGCACTCCAGGACCAAACACATTGAAGTAAGACATCACTTTATAAGAGACCACTTTCAGAATGGAATTATTAAGCTTGAGTATGTTAACAATGCGGAACAGTTAGCTGACATCTTCACAAAAGCTTTGCCAAGAGAAAGTTTTTTGCATATAAGGATGAAACTAGGGATCATTGATCCTAGTGAAGTATGATTTTTTGATTCTGGTATTTTTCAGTAATGTTTTCCAGTTAAATCGATTTGGAAATCGATTACCAGCATGGTAAATGGTTTATAAAATCGATTTGGGAATCGATTACTTTGGCCCAGAATTCAAAGTTCAGAAATTTTTTTTAAACTTTCACGAGCGTCGATTTGGAAATCGACTAGTTCAATATTCAACATCAAGACAATCGATTTGGACATCGATTAAGTAAAACGGGAACTCGATTTGAACATCGATTTGAAATATGACCGTTATGTATTTTTTTCTAGCCATTGAACACAATCATTACTGAATCGATTGAGGATTCCCAGCAACGCTAACCAAATCGATTTGGAAATCGATTTACAAGGTTAAGAGTATAAGTAGGAACAGTTCTAAATCGATTTCTGCATTGCATTTTCCAGACTTTCACTGATTTCTTTTGTCTGCTTCATTCTTCTGTCTCTGCATCTGTTAGTACATTCAATCCACATTCTACCTACATTGAATCTACATCAAGCTACGAGTATGGCACGCGTGAAACAAACCCAAGCTCATACTCCTTCACCTTCATCTTCTTCTACAAGTGAAACACCTTCACCCCCACCCACTCTAACAAAGAGAGTACCAATACCCACTCATAAAATTCTTGCCAAAGACAAGGGCAAGGCTACTACACCAATCCAAGAGAAGACTAAGAAACGTAAGGAACCCCCAACAGAAAAACTCATGGCTGATGCCATGAAGGAAATCTCTCAAAAGAGGAAGAAGAAACCTAAATCTTCACCCCCTCCCAAGAAAGTCCTCGCACCAAAGGAAAAGGAGGCACAACCCTCTATACCAACAGACTTTGTAAAGAGAAAAATCCATGAGGTGAGAACTATGGATTTTGCATACTTTGATAATGTTGAATTCACGTTTCAGAATCATCTCAGATTTCATGGACTTGAGAGCTTTCTTTCATCTACACTTGAGAGTTACCCAAGGCTGATAAGGGAATTTTACTCTACTTTCAAGATGACTGAAGAAGGGTTTACTGCTCAAGTTAAAGGAAAAAGGATTGCTATGTCCTTTGATGATTTCTCTACCTTGTCAGGATTGCATTTTACGGCAAGTCTATCGATGGCAGCTCGGAAGCTGATACGGCTGACGAAGGTTGGGAAGAAACTATTGACAGGCATACAGCAGTAAAGGACCTGATGATCGATGGGTTCGTTGAATCTATTTCATTGCCCATTGGTCAAATGAAGGTACAACATAGGATGTTGATGTATACACTTACTCGTATGCTTGTACCAAGATCAGGAAACCATGCAGTAGTCCAGAAGTTGGACATAATACTGTTATGGGGCTTATCTAAAGAGCTAAGGATGAGTTGGACTTGGATTGTGCTAAGGCACATGCTGGAAGCTTCTCAGAGCAAGCTTATGTTACCTTATCCACAGCTGATCACAAAGAATCTTAAACATTTCAAGGTTTCATTTGGAAATGAAGAATCTGCAAAAACCACTCTAGTATTTGGAGAATCAATTGTGAATCAAATGCAATTGAAAAGGTTACACGGAATATGGATAAGACCTCAAGCTGCTGTTGAACCAGCACAGCCTCAGCCACAACCTCAACCTCAACCTGCAACTGCACAGCACTCCTGATTTGTTGCAAAATAATGGATCATTAGCTCAAGGGCCACAATCCAAGGATGCTGGGATCACAATCCAATGGAAGCTAATAAGCTCTGGGATCTTGATTGGGTTTCGGTGTGGATGCGATTCAAGCACACTTAGGATCAAAGCTATCGTTTGATACATCGCGTACACTCGTTCGGTCAAGCAGCCTGGAAGAACATAACCGGTCCCTTAATCACCTGGATCGCGTTGAGCCTTAGTAACGTTACAACGGTCTCTACCTTCCGTAGATGGCGGCCGCCTAGATAGAGTTAGGCGTTTAGATCTAATCGTGTTTGCTATGACTTGTTTACTCATTGTCTATTTGAATTTAAAGCGTTTTTCCTTTCTCTCTCATTCAATTATCTTAATCATTTGATATGCTCATTACTGCTATGATTGTCCTTGATCTGATACACATGAATTTCATTGCTCTGATATACAATGTTATATGATTTCAACCCCAATGCTTATGTTCTTTAACATAGGGGGAGGAATTGTTTTCTGCCTTTTTGCCTTAACTGACAAAGGGGGAGAAAAATTATAACTTGATAATGCTTGTTGTTGCATTGTTTTTACACTCTGACGATTTTGCTCTGATACCTGATAATGAATTATTAATAATGTAATAAATAATGTAATAATACTCTGATTTTGATAAATAGCATTTGTACTGTTATGCTCTGATCTGATACACTGTTTTTATGATCCAATAATGGTACATATATGATGCTATGAAATGTTGTTAATGTTATGTCTTGAAATGCTCAAGTTAAAATTGTATGATTGTCACTTATGCAAAAAGGGGGAGATTGTTGGACTTTAGTCCTCTTAATCCTAGTTTTGACATAATTAACAAACATACAATGTTCATACATCATATGATAAATCTAACATTTCAATTGAGCAAGATTTCAAGAACAACAATCCAATCCTACACACTTGAAACAAATTGCTTGGAACACAAGAAATCAACAAAAGTTGAATTTGACTGAGTAAATCGATTGGGAAATCGATTTCATAACAAGGGTGTAAGGAAACATAACTGTTTGTGATTGTATAATCGATTGGGCAATCGACTAACACAATTAGAAATGAAAACTGCATAAGTCAGTGGCACCATGTTTTACAGGCTAATCGATTGACAAATCGATTGTACACTTCACAAAGTAAACCTGATTGAAACACATCGATTGGGAAATCGATTGTACAAGTCACAGTGACACTCCAGTTTTGAGGGTAATCGATTGGCAAATCGATTGCTTAAGTACTATTTGCAAAATAACTTCACATGTGACAAACACAATCGATTGGACAATCTGTTGTGAAAATTTCAATCATGTTAAATTTGGTTGCAATCGATTGGGAAATCGATTGAACTAAACATCTGGTAAGAACTTTTTAGGCAAATACACACAAATCGATTGGCACGTCGATTAACATCAAAATAGCTAAGTCACTGTCTTGAACACAATCGATTAGCAAATCGATTGAAAGAAACTTTTTGAAATCACAGTGAACTTTGAGCTTGTGACCAAATCGATTCTGAGTATTTGGAAATCGATTATGTGACTTAGTAATCGATTAGGTAATCGATTGATGTGACTTTATCATTGGAACAAAACATCTAACATCGATTACACAATCGATTCATATAAGTCTGCACATAATTTACTGAAAAGTGTTTTTTTTTAAAGAATCGATTGATAAATCGATTAGTTTATGTAGTTTCAAGATTAAAGAAAAACAAGACTCGCGATAATCGATTGGCAAATCGATTAGGCATGTTTTATAACTTTAATAAATCGATTGGTAAATCGATTTAGTAGTTGTTTTTTCAGAAACTATATAAACTGTCTTTCAATCTTTTTCTCATAACTTTTAAAAAAACTTTGATAACAAATCTCAATACATTTTGTTAACAATCTGATACTGCTTTTTCAGATCAAGACCATGTAATACCATAAGTTAATTGTCTAGAATATAACTTTAGCATTAACATAATTCGACAAAAGAGATGATTAATACAATCCCGACACAAAGTCATGAAAATGTATTCATACACATACTAAACATTCAAAGAAAAACATAGAAATATGGAGTACATAACACATCCATGGTTCAAAATAATTCCCCATAAACTATAAGCAGACTATAGTGTAAACTGACACGCGTCATTTCTTCAACATGTGGTCTGAGCCTTTCTTACCTGTAACACATTTGAATAAAGTTGGATGAGATTACATCTCAGTGGGTTCCAATAAATGAAATTAATCAATTAGCATTCTAACTCAGGACTACATTTATTTTCTGAGTTTCTCTTCAATGTTCAATTTTTACTATTTCTAAATATTCAAGTCATTAGACGTGAGTAATCTAACGACTTGAACTCTACCTAACAAGCATGTCGTAAAGACTACATTAGTTTTACTAATGCCCTCTTCTTGTTAGTAACTTTATTTTGGTAAGATTGGACATGATTACGTCCGTAAGTGGTGCCCCACTTACCCTCGCTTACCCCTCGCTTCCGTCGTATATAGACGGAGAATTCATCTAGCTAGGATGAATCCTATACTTCTCACTTTAATCAAATATATAGGAATTATATACAACAATCCACACACATGTGCACACAAATATAACATCATCTATTAATACATATATTAAAGACTATCATACACTCATCCTAACAAAATTTGTGATAACCTAAACTATTAAGTCAATTATATCATACAAATCAAACAATGATATAACAATTCAGAGAATATGTCTAAGTTAGATTTTTCCCAAAACAGTCCCAAATTTATGTCATAGCAACTCAAAATTGAGTTTAACTTCAGAGTCAACTGACAGAGACTTATAAGTATCAGAATTGAGTGAATGAGTACTCTTTGGAAAGCTTATGGTGTCTACTTTATAGATAAAATTTTATTTTATTTTTATTTAATTCCAATTCTTGAAGTTTACTAACATAAAACACAAATGACATAAAACAAAACAGAAACAGCAACTTTGGTCCAGCTTGTAACCCATTTTTCAACATCAATACTCGATCAATCATTACAAAATTTGTACTCAATTTGAAGGTAATTGAGTCTAGTTTCCAGAAAACTAAAAATCATTCAAAACGGATGTCTACAGAAAAAGTTATGACCAAAACATCACACATATGTCATGTGAAATTCAAGTTAACAACTTTTCTTCTATCGCACTAATTTCGTAACAATTTTTTGCAATAACAATGCTACAAATCATGAGTAAATCAGTAATGAACACATCAAAAACAGCAGCAAAATTTTCAATTTTCTCAATTCTACACTGATCTATTTCAAAATCCCTAAATCCAACCAAGACTAAAATAAAAATCCTTTTCTTCATTTCAAACTCTTAAGCCCCAAATCCCTAACCTATGGAACACATTATTTCCTGCATGCATGAATGAGAGATAGAAAAAGGGAAACCCACCTCTTAATTTCTAAAAAAATGGAGAAAATGATGGTACCCTCAACCCCTTCTACAGAGACTTCTAGCAAAATGCACTTTTCCTTTCTCTTTTCTTGGGTTGTTAATGTTTTGGTTGTTTTCTCTCTTCTTCCTTTCTCCTTCTCTTCTTCTTTCTCTCACTCTTTTCTTCTTTCTATCTCACCATTTTCTCTCCCTTTCCTTTCTGTTTTCCTTTCCTTTCTGTTTCCCTTACTTTCTGTTTTACGTTCTCTCTTCCACTTACTCTTTTCTTTTCCGTTGTTTTAAATTGTTTTACTTATTCTACTTCACTACTTTCCCCCCATTTTATTATTATTATTATTAATATTATTATTATTATTATTATTATTATTATT
>PGTU02016851.1:0-10505 GCA_002896215.2 Cicer echinospermum | reverse complement strand
CAATGCATCTTCTTGATTCCTTGCTCATACCAAACATCAAAACTAAGAGAACTAGAAATTAGAGACTAAAATTGGAACTAAATGGAGTAAAATAAATCTGAAATGCAATAAATAAATACAGTGCAAATGATATAAAATTGGGTTGTCTCCCAATAAGCGCTCGTTTAGTGTCTTGAGCTTGACGTCTCAACTACTGTCAAGGTGGCATATATGACAGGAAGAACACATCATCCTTCTCACCAAGAGATACATATTTCAAGTGAGGTGGCAATTGCTTGAGTGCAGCCGATGGCGTATCTTTCTTTTTCTCTACATATTCATCTTCATTCCTTTTCAACCCCTCCCGTGTAGTGGGGAAACGGGGGGAGTAAGATGGTGATGCTTCTAACATGGCTAAAACCTCTTTCACCTTCGAATCTTTACTTTCTTTAACAACATCTTGGGGTAGGCATAACACTCTTTCTAATGGCATAATGTGTCCTTGATGTTCACATTGTTCATCGACTATCGAATTTAAAAAAAAACATTCAGTTGCACCCTTCTCTTTCGTTTGAATGCTCCATGGCTTTTAAAATATTGAATGTAACTGTTTCCTCATTTACCTTAAAGGTTAAGGTGCCATCTGGTACATCAATCATAGCTCGCCCTGTTGCTAAGAACGGTCTCCCCAAAATCAAAGGAATGTCATTGTCTTCCTCCATGTCTAGTACCACGAAATCCACTGGAAAAATGAACTTATCAACTTTAACCAACACATCTTCCACCACTCCATAGGGGTGTTTCATTGAGCGATCCGCAAATTGTAGCATCAACTGTGGGTCTTTGACTTTTCCAATGCCCAGTTTTTTGTATATGGAAAGGGGCATAAGACTTACACTAGCCCCAAGATCACACAGAGCCTTCCCAAAAGTTCTATTTCCAATGGCACACGGGATTGAGAAGCTTCCAGTATCGTCAAAAGCATGATTAGGACATCCTGCAAGTAAGTTTCTGAATCTCCTGTAAGTGTCACGGAGAGATTCTCCCTCTTTTTGTTTGTAACTGGAAATCTCTTGCCTTTTTCTAACAAACATAGCTGGGGGAAAGTACTGTTCCAAGAACTTATCTTCAAGATCATCCCATATGGTGATGCTGTCAGCAAGAAAGGAATGAAGCCACTCCTTTGCATCATCTGTCAATGAAAATGGGAACAATTTCATTCTCTTGCCTTCCTCAGACAAACCATCCACCTTCCCTGTTTCACATAATTCAAAGAAATTTATGATATGTCTATTGGCGTCTTCGTTATGTCTACCGGCAAAATGAATCTCCTTCAACTCTCGGTATAGAGTGGGACTTATTTCAAACTTGTTGACTGTAACCGGTTGGTTATGGATGGGCAATCGAGCAAGATTTCTATTCCGATTCCCATACTCTCCAAGAGTACGTTCTGGTAGTGGTGGATCGACCATCTCAGTAACTATGATGGAATCACCCAAAACCACTTCTTCCACAACTAAATGTCTTTCCCTTTGTCTCCTTTCTCGAGCCGCCTTTCGATGTGCCTTTGCTGTTTTTTCGGTTTCTGGATCAATGATAAGTTCAGCTGAGGACTGGCTTCGTATACAAGGTTAGACAGATTGTGAGTAATAAAGAGTTTAAACTAAAGAAAAATAAATAATTAAGTAAAAACAAAACAGTTTTAAAACAGAAATATTTTTTTTTGAAATAAAATAAAAGAAGAAATTTTATTGCAGAGCAAAAACTTTCAATTCAGTAAATAATTTAAATTCAATAGTAATATGGCAATCCCCCGGCAACGGCGCCAAAAACTTGATAGCCTTTCAACAAGTGTACTGAATCGTTGCAAGTAATAATAAAACAGTAGTACTGAGTGTCGAACTCAAGGATTGCATTTTACTATTGAATTATATTTAGTTACTAAAATTGAACAAAAAGTTCCCAAGTTGATTGAAATAATAATTAAAATTGACAACAGTAGTAAAATTGATCTTTTATAAATTGAGAAAAATGTCAGGGATGAGTTTCACTTCGAATCCAACCTTGGTGTCTAATTTGATCCTAGTTATTGAATTCCTTTATTGAATTATTACTGAATTCTCTTTATTATTGTTGCCCTAATGTCTTAGTGACAGAACCATTAATTCCAAAGTAATCCCTAATTCCTTAGTAGATTTAAGATTAGAATTAAGCATTACCGTATAGAAATTCTCTTGTAAAATATTGCTTTGCAACTAATTTAATTGGTTTCATGACCTGCACCTATGTCTAGACTACAAGTTCATGAATTTCTCATCTCAAGCATTCGTAAAGTCCACTTCCATTTCAAAATACAAATCGTAGAACATTTTAATGTTGATTAAGCAATAAAAAGCATTAAGCACAGAGATGAGAAAAATAATTCAATAAACTCATTCATATAACTAGAAATCAAATCATAAAAATAAGGGTTTCATCTTGTTACACTCATCCCTAACAAATAGGGTTTAGTTACTCATGACAGAAATAAAAGAGATAAAGATTAGAGAAGAATTACAAGAAGGATTCATGAATGATTCTTGATAAAACTGCTCCAATGATGTTAGAAACGACCGTCTTTTAGTTTCTATGCTAGGGCACAAGTCTCCCAACTTCCCAAGAGTGAAAAAGATCCCTAAAACAGTAAAAATCTGGATTTTTATGGTTGTTGGTGCGCGTCGCGCGCCCCAGACGCGGAAAATGCGCTCCAGGCGCGTTTGGGCAGTAGCAGATGCTGGTAAAAGCGCTTCAAGCGCGCTTGGGGGCGCTCAAAGCGCTCACCATCTGCTGTCCGGCGTATATTGCATTTGTCTCCTCTTTCGAGTCTGAATTTGGTTTTGATGTCTTCATAAAAGTTGTAGTTATGGATCTTAGCTTTCATTTGCACTTGGTTTGACTCCAATTGGACATCTAAAACAAATAAATCCTACTTAAACAAAACACAAAACATTTTATTAACTCAAAGAACAAAAATCAACAAAATATATCAAATAAATCCTTAATTTAACTAATGATTGAGGATAAATAAGACTAAAATAGTGGGAATATATGCATATGATGAAGAGTCATCACTTGACAACCCTAGTGATTTTCGAAAAGTACAACTGAATGAGCATGATCGTAGTGGTCTATTGTTGAGCCTTTAGGCAAGATTGTTAGACCTTAGAGGTATTCGGGTGAGAAATTTCTAAGTGACTTCGAGGTAGCACTCCAAATGTCGGAAGCCACCATGCGGCACACGTTTACCTCGATTGTCGCATATACATGTCTCAGATTGAGTTGACGAAATCTATGAGGACCGACACAATTTGAATTATCTGTCCACCGAAATTTCATTTTGCAACCCAAGGCCATGACTTCAATAATCTCCACTACTCTTTTATCATCTAAGTTGTCATTAGAAATCTTTAAATAATATATTGCATGATAATAAATCATATTATTTCAACCTTCTATTGAGAACTACTTTCGTTTGAACTTTGAATATGGTCCATTTATGTTATACAAGTTGGAATATTTTTATATTCATTAGTTCATTTACTTATATTTTCTACGTAATAAAAGTAGGAATATATTTTTATCATTATCATTAATTTGAAAATAATACCCAAAAATTATTTTTGGTAATGACACCTCACATTTAATGGTTTTATAACTTCTTAAAGTTATTCAAGTCATGTTAGTACAATTAATTATAAATAGAAACAAACAGAATTATAAAGTTAACATAAATATATTGTAGATGTAAATTTTGTTGTTGTAAATTTTTATGTACAATCTTATAAATTAGGATGTTTTTTTAGACAAAAAAAATTTGTGTGACGGACGGTGTACATGTCTTAAATTAGGAAAATTTTAAAATTCATTGAACACTTATAAAAGATATTAAAAATTAGATTACATATATTATTGACAATTATTTTCCTGTTAACACGGATCTCATTAATATAAATGTTTATTTAGTTACTAAAGCAAGATATGTGTCTCATATAAAATAAATTTTTTATTTTTTTCTCAAAATCATATGATTTATATTTATCATGATTTAAAAATATTTATTTAGGGAGGATTTTGTAGATGACACTATCAAAAAAACCATCTATTATACATCCATTTATGAATTGTTATTATGTCAACGTGTTTAATGTTTACTTTTCGGAGTTAAAGCAAATTAAATTTTTTTTACTTAAGTTTACCATAATTTGTCAATATGATTATGCTTGGGATATCAAATTTGGCATAAGTTGTACGTTATTATAGGGTAATATTATTATTTGTTAGTAAACAAGATGTAAAGATTTGAGAAATCGGTAAACAAATAAAAAACATTTAATATGATAAAGAAAACATAATGGATTGTAAAATATAGAGAATTTTATTTTTCTCTATAAATAAGTTAACATTATTTTAACATACCATTAACTATAACATATCAACATTGCTTTTCTTCGCCAACCAAGCTCGGTTATTAAATGAAAACTATATTGAAGATGTTCTTGAAGTTTGTAATCTTTTTGGTTGCTATTGTGTGTGCTCATATTGGCAATGTACAAGCAAGTTTACCACCTTGTTGTGGAAGACGTTCATTAGAATGTGTGCCAATGATATGTACTAATCCCCCTTGTTGCAAACCCTACCATCCACCACCAAGTGAAAGGAAACACTAAAAGTTTGAACCTAAGTTTTATTGTTATTCCAATCAATTTGTATTTCAGAAAAACACATTTCGTATGTATTAGTTACATTAATAAGATTGGTTCATAAGTTATGATTTTTAATTTTTTGCCAATTATATTTTCGTGTTATCTATTTTTTTTTTCATTTTATTTGACATCTTTGTTTGTTTAATGGATATATATTTGGTTTGGTTGCATTCAAATTTCTAGGTTTTGTTGGGTTTTAATAATTTATTAATATCAGAGTTTTTCTATAAAGATTTAGTTTAGAGTTTAACCATTAGAAATTATGAAGATCTATTAATTTTAACACGGCAACAAAACTAGACTATAATAGGGCCTATTTAACTTTGCTTATCTCATAAAACTCTTTTAAATGAAAGAGGAAGAGTTATCGAATTCTTGAATAACTTCTTTTTTAAAAACTCTATTATAAATTCAACATTTAGATAGCATTTATTTATTTATTGATACAATAGTAATATTTAATAACTGTAAACAAATAAAAAAAAACCACTAAAGATTATATAATACTTTTTCAAAATGCACCATCAAATATGTGAAAATAAAAGGTGAAAATTTCATAAAATTTGAGAAAGCACTTTTTCCAAAAGCACCATCAATACTCTGAACATAAAAATAAAATACAAAAGATATATATACATTTGTATAGTTTGTTACAAAAATCAAAAACTTGAAAACAAGTCTTTCAAATCATGTATTATTGTCGTACGATTAGTGTAGTATCCCAAATTTTATAATATATATTTTCTTAATGTACGATTGTACGTGTATATGTGTGTTTGTAGTTAATGAGATATTTTCTTGTATGTTTGATTAATGTTAGGTGTATACATAACTATATTTAATTTTTATAAATATATTCTATTTTTAATTATATATTTTACATATAGTTATCTTGAGGTATTACTAATATTGATATTGAGTTACTTTATTTTTATCCAGTTGTTATAGTATGAAGATTTTATACATATTTATTTTGATTTAGTAATTAATATAAATTGATGATGTTATATTTATTTATTTATTTTATTATTTTGATTATTCTATAAAGATGATGTATTTTTATGTAATTATTTTGAAAAATGTTATAGTAATACTTATAGTTATTATTTTGAATATAAAAGTTTTGGTTAAAATTAGATTTATCTACGTTAAGGATAAATAATATTATGTTATAATGTGTATTTTGGAAAAAAGTTTTCCAGAAAAATAAAATAAATTATTTATTTATTAAGGGCATTTAGAAATACTAGTGGACCAGACGGCTGTTTACACCCTTATTTTCTACTTCTGCATATTAATTTGGGCTATTACTAGTTGAACTCTTCCTTCCTACATCTGTTAGTTACTCATTACACCACTATTTCTACCTCAGACTTGACTACCTTGTGTTGGGCCTAACAGCTTTATTTTTGTACTTGGACATTTGCTATCTGCACCCTTTTTAGGCAATTAAAAAAAAATATATATAAAAATATCAGTGTAATGACAGTCAAATTGCAGCAAACCCTTCTAATGCTCAATTGCGTAAAAATATATAAAAATATTAGTGAAGTTGACGTCATACCCTTCTGGTGCTCCGATGAGTCGGTGAGACTTTTTCTGCAGTTTTTCTTGTTGTTTTGACTCCAATTTTGCTCCTACAAATGTTATTAATTATTTAACATTTATTTTTATGCTAAGCGTAATTTATTGTCTCGACGATTTTGTGATTTCATGAGTATAATACATTGTGAGATGATCGTATTTCCCAATGATTCATTTGGGGCTCGCTACATATGGCAATTGTCATTCGAATGATAAATTAATTAATGTGCAAATATGAAAATTGTGAGATTAAAATATAGAATATAAATATTTGTAAGGTGTGGATTAATTTTATTTCTTTAAATGTGTGGGGTTTGATATTATTGTGATATTGAGTATCGAATTAATTTTATGTATATGTTTGATTAGATGAATTTTTGTGATGTGATAATAAATGATGGATACGTTATGATAATTTTATGTGATGATGGTTATGTATGATTAACAATTGTGATTTTATAAATTTGTGATAAGTTTATGTGATGAGTTATGATTGATGATAGGATGCTATAAATTTGTGATGAATTTATAAAATGATGGTGATGTGTGATTTATGATAGTGATGTTATAAATTTTTATTCAAAATAATGACGTATCCCCATAATTAATGAAATAATGGTGATTCCAATTTATGTTTGAGATGAAGGTCGTAATGGAGTATCATAGGCCAAAGATTGGAGAAAATATATATTGAGAGTTTTTGAAGTGGATATTATTTTGTCATCATATAGGTAGGGTCTGACAAGCTAAGTGATTCTGGGGAAATATATATTGAGCCTGATTGTGGCGGTCTGCTGTTGAGCCTTAAGGCAAGATTGTTATACCTTGGAGGTATTCGGGTTGAGATTTCCTAGGTGACTTGGAGGTAGCACTCCAAATATCGGGAGCTACCATACAACACACGTTTACCTCGATTGTCGCATATATATGTCTCGAGTTGAGTTGGTGACAACGTATCAAGCATCCTAACCAAATACTTCAGAGTTAGTATGGTACCACATTGTGAAGTAGAGTATAAGCTCGTGCGTAGCATTGCATTTTCTTGTAATTGTTCTACTGTGATTAATAGCTATTGTGTGCGATAATAATTTCTCTTACATGATTTGATGTTATAGTGAAATTTATTGTTTTTCCTTAAGTGGTTTTGACTTTATAATGTGATGTTTTTCCTTGAGGAATGTTTGTGTAATGATACAGTTTATTTATGTTGTAATGTTGTTCTATCTTACTTATATTACACAATAGTAATATAATTTCAAAACTCACATCCTTTGTTGTTGTGTTTGCTAGCTTGTCATGCGTTGCAAATCGCAGTTACTTACATTTTAATGGATCCTATGTTCACAGTTGGGAGAAGAAATTCACTCTGTAGGTGATACCAAGGCATAAGAGTTTAAAAATGTATTTTACTTTTATTCTTATTAGTAAATGACTCTTTGTATGAAAATCTGTATAAGACTAGTAAGTTTCCGAAATTAAAAATAAGAAATTAGTTAAATCAAGTTTATGGAGATAGTACATTTTATAGAGGAAAGTTTTAAACGCTGTTCTTTAAATATTTAAAATATGTACCTCAAATTAATTATAAAAGTTTTTTATTTCTTGAACATATCTTCTTTGTCCGCCACTAATGTACCAAAAACAAAAATTTACTCTAAACTCTATTATATATATTATAACAGACCTTCACTGCCACCTCAAACTATTCTTTCACAATAATCAAACATTTCCCACTTTCATCAAAAAAGATGATGTGTAACGTCTCATAGAGAGTCCTACTCAATTTCTAAATAGTTTTTCTTCATAAATTATATACACCATCCACTATTTTATATTATATCTCCCTATTTAATTAATATTTCTATAACATCTACTCAAAATTTCTAAATCAATTCCACATTATTATTTCATAACGTCACATTATTATTCATAACATTTCCATAACATTTTTCACATTAGTTCT
The DNA here is from genome assembly GCA_002896215.2 of Cicer echinospermum. Classification (NCBI taxonomy): domain Eukaryota; kingdom Viridiplantae; phylum Streptophyta; class Magnoliopsida; order Fabales; family Fabaceae; genus Cicer; species Cicer echinospermum. The sequence goes on along the minus strand of PGTU02016851.1, from coordinate 2,237 downwards.
ACATTATTACTCAATACGTTTGTTTTATGTCGGTATAAATCAACTTACATTTTCGCCTCTATCTGTCATAATACTTAATATATATTTTTTCTCCTGGATAAATCTAACTTCACATTTTTTGCTTTTACATATAATCTGAGAGAGCTCATCCAAAAAAATTGTGTGAAAATTGCAAAGAAGGAGAAAAAGTTTTACTACCTGGCTTTGATGGTCCGAGGAAGATTTATTAATAGCGCTTCGCTAAATGGCTGTGAAAATGATTTATTTATGCCTTTTCTTGCATTGTTATCAGAGGCCAAAAAATATCTATCAATTTCAACACCGAGTTTAATAAGACTTCTTTTAACTTAACAATTGTTTTTTTACTATTATTGGACCAAAGAAAAGTTGTTGCCACTGTCCTAAACTTCTACGTTTAAGAATTTTTTTCGTTTAAGTATTATCTATTAAGGTAGTTATATATGAAGTGTCTTTATATACTAAATAAGAATATATATTTTTTTATAGATATTTAAACTCAAATTTAATATAATTACTTATTATTTTAAATATTCAATACTGTTTGACTTCCTAGAGATTTCTCTCTACTAAGTTTCTAAATAGTTTTTCCACAAATTCTATACATCATCCAATATCTTATTACTATATCTCTTATTTATATATTATTTCGTAAAATCTATTCAAAATTTTATAAATTAATTTTCACATTATGATTTCATAACGCACATTATTATTCATAATGTTTTGCCCAATATTTTCACATTACCACATTATTATGGATTGAGGTACATATAAAATTTCATCAACTTCTTCTGAAATTAAGAGTACGTATTGTCTCTCTTGCTTGCTTATCCTAAAATATATTTTGACTATTTATACGCGCCTCTTATTGTTGGGTACTTCTTGTGACACCTAAACCTCAAAATAATATATATAGTAATTTATATTATTTTACTACAAAATTTGCAGGGGACAAATAAAAATTTGTTTCTAAGAAAATAAAAACTTTTATTTTTAATTTAAGATATCAATTTCTCAAAAATAAAAAGGAACACTCTAAACTTTTTACTCCTATAAAGTAGTATAATCTCAATAAGCTTGATTTAAAGTATAAGTTACTTGATTTAATTCTAAAAACTTACTAGTACTTATAAGTTTTTCATACAAAGTAGTTTCAAATTAAATAAGTAAAATACAAATTACAACTCTTAATTCCGGTATCACCTATCAGAGGTAGGTTCATTCCAAACTTGAACTTCAAAACTCATTTAACCTTTAACAACGGCGATTTTGCAAACGCCATGACCAAACCAGTCAAACATAAACAATCGAAGGAGGTGAGTTTTGAAATCATGTTAATACTATAATATAAGTAAGAAGAATATGCAAAACAATCATAATAGACCGTATCATAATCCACATTACGATATATCAAAATATTAAGTACATTGTATCATGGTTAGGAGGCTGATACTATGCCACCATCCGTGTGGCGGACAATTCAATTGGTATCCGTATAGATCCCCTCACCTAAACCCAAGAGACACATATACGCGAAAGTCGAGATAAACGTGTGTTGCATGGTTGCTTCCTGACACTTGGAGTGTACCTCCAAGTCACTTTAGGAATTTCCTGTAACACCCCGTTTTTCTAAGCGAGGGTGTATTTTTTTTTTTCAAAAAGAATTAAAATAAAACAGAGAATTAAATAAGGTAAAATACATTTGGATAAATATTTAAGTCGTAACACAACGACGATTAACGTCAACAGAATTTACAAGCAGCGAAATAGTTTTTCAAATACGAATCCAAAGTATTACACGTCAAAAGTTGTACATGTAACCATCGAAAATAACATGTCAAGCTGACAAATATTAGTATGGTACAGTCTCCATTTTAAAATAAATACAATACAAAAGACATATGATCCTCTATGTCAACCTAATCTGATCATTTACAAGACAACTAACACCCTGATGATCTCACGCGCCCCGTGAGAATCCTCCTAACATAGCTGCAGTCAAGCGTTCCCATCCTCCAATTCCCGTCCGTAGGGTACGAACCGGTAGGATCGTCCTGACTCTCATCAAGTCAGACCAATATTAGTATAGGTATAGTCTTCATTTAAATAAATACAATACAAAAGAAGAGACATATGATGCCCTCTATGTCACTAATCTGATCATTTTACAAGACAACTAAACACCCTGAGTGATCTCCACGCGCCCCGTGAGATCC
>PGTU02016843.1:0-10733 GCA_002896215.2 Cicer echinospermum | reverse complement strand
AAATTAAATATTTACGTGAAACAATCTATTACATTTTATACGTTTATTAATTTTTCATCCCAATAAATAAAAAAATAAATGTAATGTCGTTATCATACATTCATAATTAAGTAACATTGTGCTTTGTTAATTCATAATCTAATTTTTTTTTACTCAAAAATCAGATTTCCTATGTTAATTGTTCGGTAAATTTTGATGTGTATATTTTTATAGAATCTTGCAATATTTTATAAAATAAATTATTGTCTTTCATTACACAAAAATCCCTCAAAGAAATGGAAAGGAGAACAGTAATTACAATTTAGAAGCTATTAATTCTTAATATTTAATTCATCACTATCGAAAAAATTTAATTTTGTATAAGCATACACAATTTCCATAGTTTAGTTAACTACATTTTAAAGTAAAAAGGGAATTTTGAATAAAAGAAAACAAGATCAAACAATACGGAAGGTCATCGACGGATAATTTTTACTAAACTGACGAATATATTGTCGTATTTTTGGATGTTTTAAAAAGATAGATATAAATTGAAATTGAATCAACTGTTCAAAAGGTTTCTCCATTTATTGCATGTATCTTAGACTACCTACTATTAAGTATTCTAGTCATAATGAACAAGATTCTAGGTTGAAGTAACTAAATGTTGAATTATTCCACTTTGTATATCTTTTAGCTTGTGTTTGAGGCTTCATGTATTTTCTTTGTATTTTAGAGATCTAAGATGTATAAATACTTCATAGATTATCAATGTATAATTAAATTTTAATTTGGCTTGTACCTTGTTGTTAGAAAAAAAACAAATGAAAAACATAATTTTAATGTGGCTTGTACCTTGTTGTGAGAGAAAACGAATGAAAAACATGTCTTAATATATTTTTTTAGTCTAAAAGTAATTGAAATTCTCAGTGGCTGGTATTTTATTTATTTTTTCAATTAAGGAGGATAAAACCTAACCCTTATTAGATTACTATGCGTTAGTTGAACATACATTAATTTTTTGTAATTCTACTTATAGGCACAACTAAACACTCGGTAGAAAGCAATTTATAAATAAACTTTTTGATTTGAACAGTTATTTCTTTTTTTTTCAATTTTACTTAACATAAATGAATCATAAATACGGCTTGCCTTTATTAATAATGAAATACATTTTATCTCTCTAATTTCTGTCAATTAAAATTTATGTGTCTCTTCAACCATACGCGAAAGACAATAATACATTTTATAAATTATTTTAAAATACTACAAAAAAATTGTAGCGTATTTTAGCGCATATTAACGTAGACAAATTTGTTTTCCTACGAATGTTTGAGAACCCTTAAATTATGTTAGTAATTTTTGAAAAAATTAGTTAGTAAAATCAACCATATACTATGGACTGAAATAAAGAAGAAGAAAAGAAAATATAATATAGATGGATATCATGTAATGACTAGACATTTAATGTAACAGAATAATAAAAAAAAATGGTCAAATAAAAATTACAATCTCAATTCCATCATAAAATATAACATTCCTCAGTTATATGTTTGATCGTTTATTATCGGTCCAACCTCATCTTGTACGAGTTGTAAGAAATTTTGATAGTTCGTTGATTTATACTTTTGCTTATTAATTCAAATAAGTAAAATTTTAAAATAGTTAATTTCAAATGATTTTAAATTTATTTAACCTTAAATACTTAACATAATTCCTAAGAATTATTTTTTTTAAAATAAGATTCAACTAACTTCGCATCTACTTTTTCTCATTACACCATAAATAGATTGACAGAGTACCGTCAGGTATTTTTTAAAGTGGTTTTGTTCTGTCATTCCGTTTGATAATCTAATCCAAAATTAGCTCTTATCCCAAGTCTCGATAATAATTGTATCGACGCCCAATTTAGAGAAAGAATGCTGTTATCTTAGCAAATTACTAGGATGCAAATAATTACAAATATTCAAATGTGTGTACTGTCGAAACACTACTACGTTTGTTTAACTTCCTTCTTATCTTGTTGTTTAATTGTCTACTCTATAAAATGGGATAATATTCAACATCTTAACACCACAAGAAACGAAAAGTGAGTACAGTTTACATCAGCAGAATAACTCAACCTTAAGATTACACGAGTTTTGACAGATGGCTGGCTGGTGGAGTCTTAGTCGCTTCAAAAAAATGACATGACTCTATTATGAAATCCGAAAGGTCAAATATTTGTGTTGGTCACATGTTTGGTGCCCATGGGATGTCTACTTTTGGGTTATATCTTGGATTACAGAGGTGACTTCCATGAACCATTCCTTGTCAAATCTTCCCTGGTGATTTAAACAAATGAAGATGAATCTGGGGCACGAGAGCCAATATTGCCAAATTATTACAACAAGCTCGCTTACTTTGTTCACATCTTCCTTGTATCTAAATGGCAGCAATTAATAGCTTCTTCTTGCTTCCACGGACTACAAGCATGTCTTTGGACGTAAGGCAGCGTCAATGTTTGCGGGTGGCTTGTTTTCTCCTTGTTGGGGCTGTTGTTGAATGGTTGTGCTGTCAACATTGAATGCTATATCCTCGGTCGCAATATTGCTTGTTCGGTGTAGGATAATTGTAATCAGGTATGAATGGTATCTATCTTATGCTTCCATTTATAGATGTATAAAAGGTCATAAATATTGCATAGACTGTTGCATTAATTTGTTTGTGGCTCCTAACAGCGTTCCAGTGTATTTGTCTGAAATGGCTCTCAACACAGATCAGAGGTGCAACTGAATTGCTTCCAATGATGATCACAATTGGAATCCTAGGTGCAATCTTATTCACAACTGACTGCCAAACTAGAGTGTGATGGAGATTTCTTCTTTGGGTATTGGAGCCGTTCCCAGCAATCATGTGTGTATAGGATTTTTTTCTTAGGTAATCACCAAACTCTATGATTGAAGGCCAAAAGAGGACTAAAGAAAATCTGCAAAGATTCGTGGCATTGATATGTTGAGAGGAGTTCCAAGATCTTAATTGATGCTTGCGAAGAAGCCAAAAAGGTGGAGACCGTGGAAGAATATTACACAACCAGATACAGGCCTCACTCACTTTTGCTCTCTCATTCCAATTCTTCCACCAAACTCACCAGCATAATGTTATCAGTTTTATGCACTGTGCTTTCAAAACTCGTTTTGGAAACGTTGCTTCGCTTCATAGTCCGCAGTTTAAACCCGTAATGTCAACGTTGTTGCTACTTTGTTCGTTCGCATTCTTCATTGGGTGGACAAGGTTTTTTTTTTTTTTTTTTTTTGGAAGAAGGATTTTGTTCCTTGAAGGTGGTGTCCACCATGTTTCATTTGCCAGTGAAATGCAACTAACTAGTAATTAATTATTTATATTTTAATAATTAGTATCCACACATCCGCTCAAACTCAACCATTGTAAACCGAATCACTGACTAAATAAATGTTATAATATTATTGTAGATGTGTTGTTGGAGCATGATTGCTATCAGTTGGAAGTTAGCGTGAAGATCGTTTACCAAAAATGAAGCCACTCTTCTCTTGTTCTTTATATGTGCATATGTTGCGCATTGCTTGGTCTTTGGGGTCCGTTGGGATGGTTAGTGCCTAGTGAAATATGCTCTCTGAGTACCACCCGATCTGCAGGTCAAGCTACACCAATGTTGCTGTGATACTGTTGTTCACATTCCATTGCTCAAATCTTTTCTCGCTTACTATGACTTTGTCAGCTTGAATTCGGACTTTCTTCTTTTTTGCTGCAATATGGAATTTGTGCTCAATCAATGACAATTTTTCATTGCTTGTTTTCTTCCCGAGACAAACAACGTCCCCATAAGAAATGACTAAGTGTGGAAGTCTCATTGCTGTACAAAGTTTGGTTCTCAGATGGTCTGTCGTATCATAATCACCACAACCAAGTGGCTTGCTTGATTTTGTTTAAGAAGATGCTCGTCGAGTAGACAAGATGTGTGATATAATAGTTTCCTAAGGAAAATAGTTTGATTTTTTTTGTAATCCTTTTGTATCTACAAATTTATCTTAATGTAATTCATTTGAAAATTGGTCTATGGATAAACTTGAATGTCTTTAATATACTGTTACTTGTAGTTTGAAGACATAGTTAGTTTTCCTTAGTTTAATTTATACTTAACTCGAAGAGAAAATGTCATACCCCACTATACCATCAAACAAAAATATAGCTATAAATATATGTCATTCTAACCTAATCTCATGGAATATATGTATTATATATAAATGAACTATTGAGTTTTGGTATGTGAAAGATAAATTAAATTAGTTTAATATGATTTATATTCCCATCAATTTAGTTGAACATAGACATTATTGATATTAGTGACACTTCGTCAATTACAAATCACATCTAATATACTTAGACCCAAATATAAGTGATAAAATAGTTATTGAAGCTGTGTTATATTTTTTCAAAAATTATATGATTTTTTATCAAAATATATTCCTATCATAACTGAGTTTGACACATGTCGATCTATTCTAGTTCTAAAATTCTTCCAACACACCATCTTAACCAATAAATTTGAATATTTGTTCATTCTAAATATTAATAAACAAGCGGAAAATATTGATCTAACCATACACAAGTTGTACAAGGGATACATATTATTTGTGTTATTTTTGAATGAAACTGTCAAAATCATCCCAAAGAAGTTTGGAAAAGGAATTTTTTCCACGAACAGACTAACAAAACCAAAATTAAACTTTTTATGACGAAAGCAACAACTAAATAAACAAATATACTTATCTGAAAAAGAAAATACTTATTAAAGATCAAAATATATCAATGCATAATAACACTCTTGATAATTTAAAGAGAAATTTTGTTGTGATTTATTTATGCCAGTTCAATAAATGTAAAGTTTTTAAAAGCAAACTAGCACGTAATGAATCATTGTAACACCGTGAATCCTTTCTATGTTGGAACCCAACTAGGTTGAATTAAACTACCCCATACTTACATAAAATATATCAGTATGGTTTTGAAACAATATGTACATGTAAAACAAAAATAATAAAAATATGTATTCTTAATGTGCTCTTGTAGCCCTTGTAGAAAATAACTTAAGATCCATTTATTTAATAATTTTTTTCATTTAAACATGTTAGGGAGACTGTATATGAATAATTATGTCATTCCTTGTCTTTCGGTGTTTTGTTTCAATAATACACATTTATTTACTTAATAATCTCTCAATATATTTGACTTATGTGTACATTAGTACAATGTATAGCTAAAATGGAAGTAACAATAGAAAACATTAACTACGCCAAAATATAATGACAAAAGTATATTAGCTGTCACTCATAAACGACACAAGCTAAAACAATGTATAAATTGAAATATTATATTATGTCGATCATATTGAAACAAAACTTTGGACCTAATAAAAAAATGACTATATTACAGATATCAACATCATTACCCCAGTATGAGTAAAAAATAGTTTAGTAAGTGTTTTAAATTAATAATTGAACTAAATTAAATATTTACGTAAACAATCTATACATTTTATACGTTTATAATTTTACATCCCAATAAATAAAAAATAAATGTAATTGTCGTTATCATACATTACATAATTAAGTAACATTGTGCTTTGTTAATTCATAATCTAATTTTTTTTTACTCAAAAAATCAGATTTTCCTATGTTAATGTTCGGTAAACTTTGATGTGTAATATTTTTATAGAATCTTGCAATATTTTAATAAATAAATTATTGTCTTCATTACACAAAAATCCCTCAAAGAAATGGAAAGGAGAACAGTAATTACAAATTTAGAAGCTATTAATTCTTAATATTTAATTCATCACTATCGAAAAAATTTAATTTTGTATAAGCATACACAATTTCCATAGTTTAGTTAACTACATTTAAAGTAAAAGGGGAATTTTGAATAAAAGAAAACAAGATCAAACAATACGGAAGGTCATCGACGGATATTTTTTACTAAACTGACGAATATATTGTCGTATTTTTGGATGTTTTTAAAAAAGTAGATATAAATTGAAATTGAATCAAACTGTTCAAAAGGTTTCTCCATTATTGCCATGTATCTTAGATATTACTACTATTAATGTATTCGAGTCATAATGAAGCAAGATTCTGGTTGAAGTACTAAATGTTGAATATATTACCACTTTGTATATCTTTTAGCTTGTGTTTGAGGCTTCATGTATTTTCTTTTGTATTTGATCAAATGGTATAAATACTTCATAGATTATCAATGTATAATAAATTTTAATTTGGCTGTACCTTGTTGTTAAAAAAAACAAATGAAAACATAATTTTAATGTGCTTGTACCTTGTTGTGAGAGAAAACAATGAAAAACATGTCTTATATATGTTTTAGTCTAAAATAATTGAAATTCTCAATGGCTGTAATTTTATTTATTTTTCCAATTAAGGAGGATAAAACCTAAACCCTTATTATATTACTATGCGTTAGTAACATACATTAATTTTTGTAAGCTACTTATACGCACAACTAACACTCGTAGAAAAAGCAACCCTATATCATAACTTTTTATGACAGTTATTTTTCTTTTTTTTTTCATTTACTACAAATATGAAATCATACGGCTGCCCCATTATTATAATTATAAATACATTTTATCTCTCTATTTTGTCATTAAAAATTTCGTGTCTTTCACAACGACGAAAGACAATATACATTTTATAAATTATTTAAAATACTACAAAAAAATATGTAGCGTATTTTAGCGCATATTCGACGTAGACAAAGTTGTTTTCCTACGAATGTTGAGAAACCCTTAAAATTATGTTAGTATTTGAAAATTATATTAGTAAATCAAACTCATATACTATGGACTGAATAAAAAAGAGAAAAAGATAATAATAATAATAATAGATGGAAGTCATTGTAAATGACTAGGACACATTTAATTGTAACAGAATAAATAAAAAAATGGTCAATAAAAAATTACAATCTAATTCCCATCATAAAATATAACATCCTCAGTTATATGTATTGATCGTATCATAGTTATCGTCCAACCTCATCTTGTACGAGTTGTAAGAAATTTTGATAGGTTCGTTGTTTAACTTTGTTTATTAATTCAAATAAGTAATTTTAAAATATTTAATTTCAAATTTTATTAAATTTATTAACCTTAAAATACTTAACATAATTCCTAAGAATTATTTTTAATAAATGGGATTCAACTTAACTTCGCATCTAGTTTTTCTCATTACACCATAAATAGATTGACAGAGTACCTCAGGTATTTGTTAAAGTGTTTGTTTCTATCTTCCGTTTGATAACCTAATCCAAAATTAGCTCTTATCCCAATCTCTGATAATATTGTACGACGGCCAAATTTAGAGAAGAATGTTGTTATTCTTAGCAAATTACTAAGGATGCAAATAATCACGAATATTCAAATGTGTGTACTGCGAAACAACTATACGTTTGTTAAACTCCTCATCTTGTTGCAATTGTCTAACTCTAATAAAATGGCATAATATTCACATCTTACACATCAAGAAAGAAAAGTGAGAAACAGTTTACATCACAGACATACCTAAACCTTAAGATACACGGTTTGAAAGATGGCTGGTGGAGTCTTAGTCGCTTCAAAAATGGAAGCATTATGAAGGGAAGTCACATCATTTGTGTTGGTCACATGTTTGTGGCGGCCATGGAGGTCTACTTTTTGGTTATGATCTTGGTACTACAGAGAGGAGTGACTCCATGGAACCATTCCTTGTCAAAATTCATCCCTGGTGTTTACAAGCAAATGAAAGATGAATCTGGGCACGAGACCATATTGCAAATTGACTAACGAGCTCCTTACTTTGTTCACATCTTCCTTGTATCTTGCAGCATTAATAGCTTCTTTCTTTGCTTCCAACGACTACAAGAATGTTTGGACGCAAGGCCTCAATGTTTTGCGGGTGGCTTGTTTTTCCTTGTTGGGGCTTTTGATGAATGGTTTTGCTGTCAAACATTGAATGCTTAATCCTCGGTCGCCTATTGCTTGGTTTCGTGTTAGATATTGTAATCAGTACATGACATTGGTATCAACTTATGCTTCCTATGTTTATAATTGTATTATAAACAGGTCAAACAGAATATTGCAAGACGATGCATTTAATTTGTTTGTGGCTCCTAAACAGTCTGTCCAGTGTATTTGTCTGAAATGGCTCCAACAACGATCAGAGGTGCACTCAACATGCTTCCAAATGATGATCACAATTGGAATCCTAGCTGCAAATCTTATCAATACTGACTGACGCAACAGCTTGAGATGAAATATGGAGAATTTCTGATTGACGTATTGCAGCCGGCATCCACCCACATCATGTTGTGTTATAGGATCTTTTTTCTTAGATGTGAAACACACCCAAAACTCTATGATAAATGCCCAAAAGAAGGAGCTAATAAAATGCTGCAAAAGTATTCGTGTCATTTATAATGTTGATGCAGAGAGTTCCAATCTAATTGATCTTGCGAGGAAAGCCAAAAAGGTGGATGCACCGTGGAAGAATATTACACAACCAAGATACACTCTCAACTCACTTTTGCTCTCTCATTCCATTTCTTCAACAACTCACCGCATCAATGTTATCAAGTTTAGCCTGGCTTTCAAAACTTTGGTTTTGAACAAACGATGCTTCGCTCATGTCGCAGTAATTACCAGACTTCACGTTGTTGCTACTTTTTGCGCATCTTCATTGGAAAGTTTGGAAGTAGGATTTGTGTCCTTGAAGGTGGTGTCCAAATGTTTATTTGCCAGGTGAAATTGCAACTTAACTAGTAATTAATTCTTATATATTTAAAAATTAGTAATTACACACGCCTAGAACTAAGCATTTTAAATCATGACTATATAAATGTTATAATCATTTATTGTAGATTGTTGTGAGAAGCATGATTCTATCAAGTTTGGAGTTAGCGGTAAGGATCGTTTACCAACACAATGAAGCCATAGACTTCTCTGTTCTTTATATGTGCATATGTTGCCATTTGCTTGGTCTTGTGTCCTTCTGATGTTAGTGCCTAGTGAAATATGCTCTCTGAGGTACGACATCCTGCAGGTCAATGCTACCAATGTTGCCGTGACATGTTGTTCACATTTGCCATGCTCAAATTTTCTTACTAATGCTTTGTCACTTGAAGTTCGGATCCTCCACTCTGTATTGCTGGCATATTGTGCTCATCATACAAGTTGTTCTTGCCTTGTTCTCTTCCCGAGACACAACGTCCCATTGAAGAAATGACAAAGTGTGGAAGTTCTCATGTTTTACCAAGTTTGTTCCTGATGTTGACATTGATAATGACCACAAGTGGTTGCTTGGATTTTGTTTTTAAGGAAATGTCGTCGAGTAGACCAAGATGTGTGATATATCATAGTTCCGTAAAGAATACTTGATTTTTCTGTAGTCACTTTGATCTAATCAACATTTACCTATCAATTGTATTCATTAAGATTGGTCTTTGATAATTGATGTTTGAATATACTGTACTTGCTGAGTCTGAAAGACATAGTTAGTATTCTCATAGTTTGCATTTAATACTTCGAAAGAAAAATCGATTATCCAAAAACAAAATATTAGCTGTATAGAATTATGTCATGAGCACAAAACTAACTAGTCATGGAGGAAATATATGTGTATATAATAAATGAACTATGGTTTCTGTATGTGAAGATAAATAATTAGCAATAATATAGATTGATATTCCCCATCAAGTGAGTAAAGATGAACAATAGTTTTAATCATTAGTGAAGTTCGTCAATTAAAAATTACATCAATACACTTATACCAAAATAAAGTGATAAAGATAGTTTTTAAGCTTGTTATTTTTTCAAAAAGACCATTTTTTAAATCAAATACTATTCACTATTCACGAAACTGAGTTGACAACATCATATATTTCTAAGTTACTAAAATTCTTCCCATACAAACCTCTAAACCATAATTTGAATATTTGTTCATTCTAAAATATTAATAAACAAGCGGAAAATATTGATCTAACCATGACAAGTTGACTAGGGATACTATTATTTGTGTTATTTTTGAATGAAACTGTTCAAATCATCCAAAGAAGATTGGAAAGGAATTTTGCCACGAACAGACTTACAAAACCAAAATAAACTTTTTTATGACGGAAAGCAACAACTAAATAAACAAATATACTTATCTGAAAAAGAAAATACTTATTAGATCAAAATATATCAATGCATAATAACACTCTTGATAATTTAAAGAAATTTTGTTGTATGTATTTATGCCAGTTCAATAAACGTAAAGTTTTTAAAAGCAAACTAGGCACGTAATGAAATCATTGAACCACCGTGAATCCTTTCTATGTTGAACCCAACTAGGTTTGAATTAAACTACCCATACTTACATAAATATATCAGTATTGGTTTTTGAACAATATGTACATATAACAAAAATAATAAAAAATATGTATTTTACATGTGCTTTTGACCCTTGTAATATAACTTTTTCATTTTAATTTATAGTTTTTTTTCATTTTAACAGTTTAGGGTTATTTATTTTAGTTTTATGCCATTCCTTGTTTTTTGGTTTTTTTTTCAATAATACATATTTATTTACTTTAATCTCTCAAATATTTGACTTATGTTCCATTAGTAAATGTATGCTAAAATGAGTAAAATTAAAAAAGAAACCAAAATTTAAACAAAAGTATATTAGAGTCACCTAAACAAAATAAAAAGT
>PGTU02016837.1:0-11841 GCA_002896215.2 Cicer echinospermum | reverse complement strand
TATCCAATGAACACAAATGAACTTATTGGATGCACACCAATGGACATAAAATGAACTTACCTACTGGATGCACAAAATAAGATAAGGGAGGACGATGACCTAAAACCCGACACTAATTGGACAAGAATAAGACTAGGGAGGACAAAAATGAACTAAATTGTAATCCATGACACAACTGAACTTATTGTATTGGAAGATTTGTTAAAAATCCAAAATTGACTAGAAGAAGCCTAGAATAGACGAAATTACCTAAATGTTAATCCAATTACACAAACACACCTATTGGATTCGCAAGATTGGTTAAAATCCCTAAATGGACAAGAATAAGTCCTATAGAGGATGAAAATGACCTAAATGTTAATCCAATGACACAAATGAACTTATTAGATGCACAAGATTGGTTAAAAAACTCTAAGTGGACAAGAATTAGCCTAGGGGGGACGAAAATGTCCTAAATGTTAATCCAATTACACAAACACATCTATTGGATGCACAAGATTGGTTAAAAAACCCTAATTGGACTAGAATAATCCTAGGGAGGACGAAAGTGACCTAAATGTTAATCCAATGACACAAATTTACTTATTGGATGCACAAGATTGGTTAAAAACCCTAATTGGACTAGAATAAGCCTAAGGAGGATGAAATGACCTAAATGTTAATCCAATGACACAAATGAACTTATTGGATGCACAAGATTGGTTAAAAACCCTAAAAGGCAAGAGCTACGGCCTACGGAGGAAGAAAATGACCTAAATGTTTATCCTATGACACAAATGAACTTATTGGATGCCCATGATTGGTTAAAAACCCTAAATGGAGTAGAATAAATCTAGAGAGGACGAAAATGACCTTAATGGTAATCCAATTGAGACAAACACACCTATTGGATGCACAAGATTGGTTAAAACCCTAATTGGACTAGAATAAGCCTAGGGAGGACGAATATGACCTATATTGTAATCCAATGACAAAAATGAACTTATTTGATGCACAAGATTGGGACAAAACCCTAATGGACTAGAATAAGCCTACGAAGGAAGAAAATGACGTAAATGATATCCAATGACAAAAATGAACTAATTGAAGCACAAGATTGGTTAAAAACCCTAATTGGACAACATTAAATCTAGGGAGGAAGAAAATGACCTAAATGTTAATCCAATGTCACAAACACACCTACTGGATGCCAAGATTGGTTAAAAACCCAAATTGGACTAGAATAAGCCTAGGAAGGACGAAAAACCCTAAAACCTAAATTGGACTAGAATAAGCCTAGGGAGGTTGAAAACGACCTAAATATTAATCCAATGACACAAATGAACTTATTGGATGCACAAGATTGGTTAAAAACCCTAATTGGACTAGAATATATCCTAGGGAGGACGAAAATGACCTAAATGTTCATCCAATGACACAAATGAACTTATTGGATGAACAAGATTGGACAAAAACCCTAAATGGACAAAAATAAGTCTATAGAGGACGAAAATGACCTATATGTTAATCCAATACACAAAAATGAACTTATTGGATGCACAAGATTGGTTAAAAACCCTAAATGGACTAGAATAAGACTAGGGAAGACGAAAATGACCTAAATGTTAATCCAATGACACAAACACACCTATTGGAAGCACAAGATTGGTTAAAACCCCTAATTGGACTAGAAAAAGCATAGGGAGGACGATAATGAACCTATTGGATGCACAAGATTGGTTAAAACCCTAATTGGACTAGAAAAAGCATAGGGAGGACGATAATGACCTAAATGTTCATCCAATGACACAAATGAACTTATTGGATGCACAAGATTGGTTAAAAACCCTGAATGGACTAGAATAAGCCTAGAGAGGACGAAAATGACCTAAATGTTAATCCAATGACACAAACACACCTATTGGATGCACAAGAATGGTTAAAAACCCTAATTGGACTAGAATAAGCCTAGGGAGGACGAAAATGACCTAAATGTTAAATCCAATGACACAATGAACTTATTAGAAGCACAAGATTGGTAAAAAAAAACACTAAATGGACTAGAATAAGCCTAGGGAGGACGAAAATGACCTAAATGTTAATCCAATGACACAAACATACCTATTGGATGCACAAGATTGGTTTAAAACCCTAATTGGACTAGAATAAGCCTAGGGAGGACGAAAATGTCTTAAATGTTAATCCAATGACACAAATGAACTTATTGGATGCACAAGATTGGAAAAAAAAACCTAAAAGGCTAGAATAAGCCTACGGAGGAAGATAATGACCTAAATGTTAATCGAATGACACAAATGAACTTATTGGATGCACATTATTGGTTAAAAACCCTAATGGAGTAGAATAAGTCTACGGAAGAGGACGAAATGACCTAAATGTTATTCCAATGACACAAACACACCTATTGGAAGCACACGATTGGTAAAAACCGTAATTGGACTAGAATAAGCCTAGGGAGGACGAAAATGACCTAAAATTGATCCAATGACACAAATGAACTTAATGGATTAGAAGATTGGGTTAAAAATCCTAATTGGAGTAAAATAAGCCTAGAATGGACGAAAATTACCTAAATGTTAATCCAATTACATAAACTCACCTATTGGATGCACAAGATTGTTTAAAAACCCTAAATGGACCAGAATAAGTCTATAGAGGAAGAAAATGACCTAAATGATAATCCAATGACAGAAAGGAACTTATTGGATGCACAAGATTGGTAAAAAACCCTAATTGGACTAGAATAAGCCTTGGGAGGACGAAAATGACCTAAATGTTAATCCAATGACACAAATGAAACTATTGGATGCACAAGATTGGTTAAAAACCTAATTGGACTAGAATAAGCCTAAGGAGGACGAAAATGACCTAAATGTTCATCCAATGACACAAATTAACTTATAGGATGCACAAGATTGGTTAAAACCCTTAATTGGACAAGAATAAGTCTAGGGAGGACGAAAATGACCTAAATGTTCATCCAATGACACAATGAAATTATTGGATGCACAAGATTGGTTAAAAACCCTAATTGGACTAGAATAGCCTAGGGAGGACGAAAATGACCTAAATGTTAATCCATGACACAAACACACCTATTGGATGCACAAGAGTGGTTAAAAAGCCTAATTGGACTAGAATAAGGCCTAGGGAGCACGAAAATGACCTAAAATGTTAATCCAATGACACAAATGTACTTATTAGATGCACAAGATTGGTTACAACACCCTAAATGGACAAGAATAAGTCTACAGATGACGAAAATGACCTAAATGTTAATCCAATGACACAAATGAACTTATTGGATGCACAAGATTGGTAAAAAAACCCTAAATGGACTAGAATAAGCCTTAGGAGGACGAAAATGACCTAAATGTTAATTCAATTACACAAACACACTTATTGGATGCACAAGATTGGGTTAAAACCTCTAATTGGACTAGAGATAAGCCTAGGGAGGACGAAAAATGACCTAAATGTTAATCCAATGACACAAACACACCTATTGGATGCACAAGATTGGTAAAAGACCATAATTGGACTAGAATAAGCCTAGGGAGGACGAAAATGACCTAAATTGTAATCCAATGACACAAATGAAGTTATTGGATGCACAAGATGGGAAAAAACCCTAAATGGACTAGAATAAGCATACGGAGGAAGAAAATGACCTAAATGTTAATCCAACGACACAAATTTACTTATAGGATGCACAAGATTGGTTAAAACCCTAATTGGATTGGAATAAGCCTAGGGAGGACGATAATGACCTAAATGTTCATCCAATGACACAAATGAACTTATTGGATGCACAAGATTCAATTAAAAACCCTAATTGGACTAGAATAAGCCTAGGGAGGACGAAAATGACCTAAATGTTAATCCAGTTGACACAAACACACCTATTGGATGCACAAGATTGGTTAAAAACGCTAATGGACTAGAATAAGCCTAAGGAGGACGAAAATGACTAAATGTAATCCAATGACACAAATGAACTTATTGGATGCACAAGATTGGACAAAAACCCTAAAAGGACTAGAATAAGTTTACAGAGGAAGAAAGTGACCTATATGTTAATCCAATGACACAAATGAACTTATTGGATGCACAAGATTGGTTAAAAACCCTAATGGAGTAGAGTAAGTCTAGGGATGAGGAAAATGACCTAAATGTTAATCCAATGACACAATCTCACCTATTAGATGCACACGATTGGTTGAAAACCCTAAATGGACAAGAATAAGTCTATAGAGGACGAAAATGACCTAAATGTTAATCCCATGACACAAATGAACTTATTGGATGCTCTAAAGATTGGTTAAAAACCCTAAATGGACTAGAATAAGCCTAGGGAGGACGAAAATGACCTAAATCTTAATCCAATGACACAAAACAACCTATTGGATGCACAAGATTGGTTAAAAAACCATAATTGGACTAGAATAAGCCTAGGGAGGACGAAAATGACCTAAATGTTAATCCAATGACACAAATGAACATATTGGATGCACAAGATTGGTTAAAAAAACCCTAATGGACAAGAATAAATCTATAGAGGACGAAAATGACCTAAATGTTAATATAATGACACAAATGAACTTATTGGATGCACAAGATTGGTAAAAAAAAAAAAAACCCTAAATGGACTAGAATAAGCCTAGGGAGGACGAAAATGACCTAAATGTTAATCCAATGACACAAACACACCTATTGGATAAACAAGATTGGTTAAAAACGCCTAATTGGGCTAAAAATAAGCCTAAGGGAGGACGAAAATGACCTAAATGTTAATCCAATGACACAAACATAACTATTGGATGCACAAGATTGGTAAAAAAACCTAATTGGACTAGAAAAAGCCTACGGAGGAAGAAAATGACCTAATTGTTAATCCAATGACACAAATATAAACTTATTGGATGCACAGATTGGTTTAAAATCTCTAATTGGACAAGAATAAGCACAGGGATGACGAAAATGATCTAAATGTTAATCCAATGACACAAATTTACTTATAGGATGCACAAGATTGGTTAAAACCCGAAATTGGACTGGAATAAGCCTAGGGAGGACGATAATGACCTAAATGTTAATGCAATGACACAAATGAACTTATTGGATTCACAACATTGGTTTAAAACCCTGAATGGACTAAAATAAGCCTAAGGAGGACGAAAATGACCTAAATGTTAATCCAATGACACAAATGAACTTATTGGACACACAAGATTGGGCAAAAAACCGTAAAATGACTAGAATAAGCATACGGAGGACGAAAATGACCTAAATGTTAATCCAATGACACAAATGAACTTATTGGATGCATGAGATGGGTTAAAAATCCTAATTGGACAAGAATAAGCCTAGGGAGGACGAAAATGACTTAAATGTTAATCCAATTACACAAACACACCTATTGGATGCACAAGATTGGTTAAAAATGCTATTTGGACTAGAATAAGCCTAAGGAGGACGAAAATGACCTAAATGTGTAATCCAATGACACAAATGAACTTATTGGATGCACAAGATTGGTTAAAAAACCCTAAAAATGACAAGAATAAGCCTACGGAGGAAGAAAATGACCTAAATGTTAATCCAATGACACAAATGAACTTATTGGATGCACATGTTTGGTTAAAAACCCTAAATGGACAAGAATAAGTCTTGGGAGGACGAAAATGACCTTAATGTTAATCCAATGACACAATCTCACTTATTGGATGCACAAGATTGGTTAAAAACCCTAAATGGACAAGAATAAGTCTAGGAGGACGAAAATGACCTAAATGTTAATCCAATGACACAAATGAACTTATTGGATGCACAAGATTGGGTAAAAAAAACCCTAAATGGACTAGAATAAGCCTTGGGAGGACGAAAATGACCTAAATGTTAATCCAATGACACAAACACACCTATTGGATGCACAAGATTGGTTAAAAACCCTAATTAGACTAGAATAAGTCTAGGGAGGACGAAAATGACCTAAATGTAATCCAATGACACAAATGAACTTATTGGATGCACAAGATTGGAAAAAAAACCCTAAATGGACTAGAATAAGCCTACGGAGGACGAAAATGACCTAAATGTTAATCCAATGACACAAATGAACTTATTGGATACACACGATTGGTTAAAAACCCTAATTGGACAAGAATAAGCATAGGGAGGACGAAAATGACCTAAATGTTAATCCAATGACACAAACACACTATTGGATGCACAAGATTGGTTAAAAACCCTAATTGGACTATAATAAGCCCTAGGGAGGACGAAAATGACCTAAATTGTTAATCCAATGACACAAATGAACTTATTGGATGACAAGAAAAACCCTAATTGGACTAGAATAAGCCTACGGAGGAAGAAAATGACCTAAATGGTAATCCAATGACACAAATGAACTTATTGGATGCACAAGATTGGATAAAAACGCTAATTGGACTAGAATAAGCCTGTTGGTATCGAAAATGACCTCGCAATAACACAAATATATCAGTTTTCGTTACAAAATTAATCAAATCAAGTGCACAGCGGAATAAGCTAGGAGAGGATGAAAATGCCTAAATGTTAGAAAATTAAAGAGAGAGAGTTAGAGAACAACATTGAGATTTATCCTGGTTCGGTTGTCCACAACAACCTACGTCCAGTCCTGAAAATCCAATCGGATTTCAGATTTTCTTCTCCTTCAATAGAAAGAATCAATTACAAGATTGTCCAGTTTCCTCATGTTAAAATGAAACCTGACTTAATCTATTGGTTAAATGATCTCTTTCCTATTGAATACCCTCTGATCTAAATGTAGATACAATCAACCTATCACAGAATCACAGTGCACACTCTTTCTTGTTGAACACTAATTCACCAAGAAAGTAGCACCAGGAGGACTAAATGGCTTTCTATCAACCCTTTGACACTTGTAGACAATCGTCAGCCTAACACAAAATCAAAGTAAAACATCTTTCTTGTTGAGACCTCTCACCCTAGAAAGTAGCCACCAAATGACCTAGCTGGATTTTCAACGTTCATTTTGGTTCAAAGATTTATTACAGAATGAATAAAAGATTAAAACACTAAGGGTCTTCAATCTTTATGAATGTTGCTCCTCACAAATCTGGATATTCATGGATTGTTCTAATGAGCACACAATCACACTTATTAGATGCACAAGATTGGGTTGAAAATCTGTAATGGACAATTAGAATAAGTTAGTTTGTTGCCATGAACCGTTTTTGAGAGCATAAGAGAAATTATGAAAGTTATGAATTTGGTTATGTAAAAGTTATGTAAAAAGTTATGTGAATAAAGATTGAAAGACAGTTTATATAGTTTCTGAAAAACAACTGCTAAATCGATTTCCCAATCGATTTATTAAGTTAAAAACACATGCTTAATCGATTTGCCAATCGATTTCGCGAGTCTTGCTTTTCTTAAATCTTTCAACTATGACATAAGCTAATCGGATTACCAAGATTGGTTAAAAAACCACTTTTGGAGTAGAACATGTCCAGATTTGGACGAAATCGATTTCCTAAATGTTAATGCTGGGAAACAAATTAATAAAAGTAACTTCAGATCGATTACTCAATCGATTTGGCCAGAATCTCAGAGTCGATGTAAGGACACATAGTCGATCCAATGACAATCTCAACTTATTGGATGCACAAGAAAAGTTAAAAATTCTAATCGGCAGAATCGATTGTGAGGACGAACAATGGCTCAATGTTAATCCAATGACCAAATGATTATTGATGAACAGTGATTGTTTTTCGTAAATCGATTAATGGATTCAAACAGTGACTCAGTATTTAATGTCAATCGATTTGCACAAGATTGGTTAAAAATTAATTCAAGAATAAGTGACTCAAAATTTGATGTCAATGACTTGTCAATCGCTATTGGTAGCATGTTCCTGAAAATTTTTAACCTGGTAATTGGACAATCGATTTCCCAATCGATTGCAACGAAAATGAATTAAATGTGAATAACATGAGATTGTCCAATCTATTGGATGCACAAGGTCATTCTGGTCAAATGAACCTGGTAATCGATTTGACAAGAATTCCCTAGCACTGGAGTGCCAAAAATGACTCTAAATGATTTACCAATCGAATGACATCATCATGTTAATTTATGGAACCACAATCGATTGGCCCAAACCGATTACTCTGGACTAGAATACTGACTTGTGCAGTTTTCACCTAATTGTTAATCCAATTGCCTAATCGAACACACCTATTACATGCACTTAAGATTTCTTACACCCTTGTTAAAAAAAAACACAATCGACTTACATAGTCAGAATTCAACTTTTGTTGGATTTCATCCAATGACACAAACAATTTGATGCACAAGATGGTTAAAAATTGAATTGGTGAAGAATGAAACCTGCTCAAAACGAATAATGACCTAAATATTATCCAATGACACAAATGAACTTATTGAATACACAAGATTGGATTGGTTAAAAAACCCTAATTGGACAAGAATAAGACTAGGGAGGACGAAAATGACCTAAATGTTAATCCAATGACACAATGAACTTATTGGATGCACAAGATTGGTTAAAAACCCTAATTGGACAAGAATAACCTAGGGAGACGAAAATGACCTAAATGTTAATCCAATGACACAAACACACCTATTGGATGCACAAGATTGGTTTAAAAACCCTAATTGGACAAGAATAAGTCTAGGAGAGGACGAAAATGACCTAAATGTTAATCCAATGACACAAATGAACTTATTAGATGCACAAGATTGGTAAAAAAACCCTAATTGGACTAGAATAAGCCTAGGGAGGACGAAAATGACCTAAATGTTCATCCAATGACACAAAACACATCTATTAGATGCACAAGATTGGTTAAAAACCCTAATTGGACAAGAATAAGCCTAGGGAGGACGAAAATGACCTAAATGTTCATCCAATGACACAAACACACTTATTGGATGCACAAGATTGGTTAAAACCCTAATTGGACTAGAATAAGCCTAGGAGGACGATAATGACCTAAATGTTAATCCAATGACACAAATGAACTTATTGGATGCACAAGATTGGTTAAAAACCTTAAAAGACTAGAATAAGCCTAGGGAGGAACGAAAATGACCTAAATGTTAATCCAATGACACAAATGAACTTATTGGATGCACAAGATTGGTTAAAAACCCTAAATGGACAAGAATAAATAAGCCTAGGGAGGACGAAAATGACCTAAATGTTAATCCAATGACACAAACAACCTTATTGGATGCACAAGATTGGTTTAAAACCCTAATTGGACTAGAATAAGCCTAGGGAGGACGAAAATGACCTAAATGTTAATCCAATGACAAAAATGAACTTATTTGATGCACAAGATTGGTTAAAACCCTAAATGGACAAGAATAAGCCTAGGGAAGGACGAAAACGACCTAAATGTTCATCCAATGACACACAAATGAACTTATCTGATGCACAAGATTGGTTAAAAACCCTAATTGGACAAGAATAAATCTAGGGAGGACGAAAATGACCTAAATGTTCATCCAATGACACAAACACACCTATTGGATGCACAAAGATTGGTTAAAAACCCTAATTGGACTAAAGAATAAGCCTAGGGAGGATGAAAATGACCTAAATGGACTAGAATCCTAATGAAAACGACCAAATGAACTTATTGGATGCACAAGATTGGTTAAAAACCTAATTGTACTAGAATAAGACTAGGGAGGACGAAAATGACCTAAATGTTAATCCAATGACACAAAACACACTTATTGGATGCACAAGATTGGTTAAAAACCCTAATTGGACTAGAATAAGCCTAGGGAGGACGAAAATGACCTAAATGTTCATCCAATGACACAAATGAACTTATTGGATGCACAAGATTGGTTAAAAACCCTAATGGACTAGAATAAGCCTAGAGAGGACGAAAATGACCTAAATGTTAATCCAATGACACAAACACACCTATTGGATGCACAAGAATGGTTAAAAACCCTAATTGGACTAGAATAAGCCTATGGAGGACGAAAATGACCTAAATGTTAATCCAATGACACAGATGAACTTATTAGATGCACAAGATTGGTAAAAACACTAAATGGACTAGAATAAGCCTAGGGAGGACGAAAATGACCTAAATGTTAATCCAATGACACAAACATACCTATTGGATGCACAAGATTGGTTAAAATCCTAATTGGACTAGAATAAGCCTAGGGAGGACGAAAATGACTTAAATTGTAATCCAATGACACAAATGAACTTATTGGATGCACAAGATTGGTTTAAAACCTAATTGGACTAGAATAAGCCTAGGGAGGACGATAATGACCTAAATGTTAATCCAATGACACAAATGACTTATTGGATGCACAAGATTGGTTAAAAACCCTAATTGAGTAGAATAAGCCTAGGGAGGACGAAAATGACCTAAATGTTCATCCAATGACACAAAATGAACTATTGGATGCACAAGATTGGTTTAAAAAACCGTAATTGGACAAGAATAAGCCTAGGGAGGACGAAAATGACCTAAATGTTAATCCCATGACACAAATGAACTTATTGGATGCACAAGATTGGTTAAAAACCCTAAATGGAGTAGAATAAGCCTAGGAGGACGAAATTACCTAAATGTTAATCCAATGACACAAATGAACCTATTGGATGCACAAGATTGGTTAAAAACCCTAATTGGACAAGAATAAGTCTATAGAGGACGAAAATGACCTAAATGTTAATCCAATGACACAAATGAGGAACTTATTGGATGCACAAGATTGGTTAAAAAAACCCTAATTGGACAAGAAAAAGCCTAGGAGGACGAAAATGACCTAAATGTTCATCCAATGACACAAATGAACTTATTGGATGCACAAGATTGGTTAAAAACTTAATTGACAAGAATAAGTCTAGGGAGGACGAAAATGACCTAAATGTTAATCCAATGACACAAATGAACTTATGGATGCACAAAATTGGTTAAAAACCTAATTGGACAAGAATAAGCCTAGGGAGGACGAAAATGACCAAAATGTTTATCCAATGACACAAACACACTTATTGGATGCACAAGATTGGTTAAAAACCTAATTGGACTAGAATAAGTCTAGGGAGCACGAAAATGACCTAAATGTTAATCCAATGACACAAATGTACTTATTGGCATGCACAAGATTGTTAAACACCCTAATTGGACAAGAATAAGTCTACAGATGAAGAAAATGACCATAAATGTTCATCCAATGACACAAATGAACTTATTGGATGCACAAGATTGGTTAAAAACCCTAATTGGACTAGAATAAGCCTATGGAGGACGAAAATGACCTAAATGTTAATCCAATGACACAAACACACTTATTGGATGCACAAGATTGGTTAAAACCTCTAATTGGACTAGGATAAGCCTAGGGAGGACAAAAATGACCTAAATGTTAATCCAATTACACAAACACACCTATTGGATGCACAAGATTGGTTAAAAGACCATAATTGGACTAGAATAAGCCAAGGGAGGACGAAAATACCTAAATTGTAATCCAATGACACAAATGAACTTATTGGATGCACAAGATTGGTTAAAAAACCCTAATTGGACTAGTAAGCATACGGAGGAAGAAAAATGACCTTACAATGTTAATCCGACGAACACAAAACACACGTATAGGATGCACAAGATTTGGTTAAAAACCCCAAATTGGAATTGGAATAGGCCTAGGGAGGATGATAATGACCTAAATTTTAATCTAATGACACAAAACACACTTATTGGATGCATCAAATCCACCTAAATACCCTAATTGGAAAAGAATAAGCCTAGGGAGGACGAAAAT
>PGTU02016836.1:0-53332 GCA_002896215.2 Cicer echinospermum | reverse complement strand
GCAACCATAGATGTCGACAAAACACATCTCATCTCTTGTTGCTGAAAATCATTTATGTCCTATATCTTATGAAAGCGTCAAATTGAGGTATAGGTTGAGAGTGAGTTCTAATGCATGAGTATAAATTAAGTGAGATGAACGGGAATACTGTATTTCCCATAATTCATTCGGGGCTTGCTACGTATGGCAGAAGCCCTTTGAGTAATAATTGACTAATGAGCAAACTTGAATTTTGTGAGGTTAAAATATGAATTAGAAAATTTTATAGGATGTTTTTTGATTTGATTTTTGAAGATCGTGTGATAGTTGAATTATTATAGAATTGTGTATTTGATGCATTCCGTGTTTTGTTATATATCTATCCTTGATATTGATATATGATATAAAATGTGATGAATTGTAATTATTTGCCTTGCAATTGATGTGGTGTGTGTGAATGATCTAGTATTATTATTATATGTGAGTGTAGACCCTTTATTGTTTGAGATGACGTATCACGATGATAAAATTCTGAATGTAATGTATGACTATGGAAATCTGCAATGACGATGTGTGCTCCTTGACTTGTGATATTACCACCTTGATGAATATCATGAAAATGCATATTGTGTTTAATTGAATAGTGACGAATTCGACCCGTGCCAATGATGGTTCTCTTAATAGAGTAAGTAACCTAGGACGACGAGGAGAGAAAGTAGTTTGTTGATAATTTTTGAAGTGGAGATTATTTGGTCATCATATAGGTAGGGCCTGACAAACCTAGTGATTATGGGGGAAGTACAACTGAATGAGCCTGATCGTGGCGGTCTGCTGTTGAGCCTTAAGGCAAGATTGTTAGACCTTGGAGGTATTCGGGTGGGGAATTCCTAAGTGACTTGGAGGTAGCACTCCAAATGTCGGGAGCTACCATGCAACACACGTTTACCTCGACTGTCACAAATATGTGTCTCGGGTTGAGTTGAGGGGATCTATGAGGACATGGTCAATTTGAATTGTCCGTCCACTTGCGTGGTGGCATAGTATCGAGCCTCCCAACCAAGTACTTCAGAGTTAGAATGGTACCAAAGAAAGAGGAGGAGTCTAGAGTATAAGAGCATGCATAACATTACTTGATTTGTGTATTTACTTACTTGATGTTGTGGATTGTATCAATGTTTTACCTTGATTATTCTTGTTGGTTGTGATTTGATATGATACGGTGTTTAATATTTTTTTACATGTTCTTCTCAGTTATTTTATACTATTACATGTTTTCGAAGCTCACCCATCGTTGCTTGTGTTTGGCGCTTGCGAGAGCGCAGTTATTTTCAGGTTATCGGTTGGGGATCCACGCTCTGAATAGGTGATATTGGGTGGGAGTAATTTTTCGTATTTTGTTGAGTTATGAACAATTAAAATTTTTGTAAATTTGATTGATCAATTATGTTATTTTTATCGGTTATTCAGAGGTAGAAATTAATTGTCTCTAAGTTTAGAACTTGCTTTGATATCAAAAGTATTTATTTAATGAACATCAACTATATTCGATATTAAGAATTTTTTTTATTGAAAATTTTATGCAAGCATTTTGTGTAAGTGTGAATGTGACGTCTTGAACCTTAAAGTATTTTTTTTTACAAAAAAAATAGATACTCTATTTGGGAACCGCTGCGAATCTCTTTAAAACTAGTGCATTTTACTTTTTATTTTCAATTTGGGTTTAGGGTGTCATAAAATGACATAAATTTTAATCCTAGGACACAAACACACCAATTAGACGCACAAGATTGGTTAAAAACGCAAATGGACTAAAATAAGCCTAGGGAGGGCGAAAATGGCGTAAAGGTTAATCCAATGATACAAATGAACTTATTGGATGCAACAAGATTGGTTAAAAACCCTAATCGGACTAGAATAAGCCTAGGGAGGACGAAAATGTCCTAAATGTTAATCCAATGACACAAATGAACTTATTGGATGCACAAAATTGGTTAAAAACCCTAATGGGACTGGAATAAGCCTAGGGAGGACGAAAATGACGTAAATGTTAATCCAATGACACAAATGAACTTATTGGATGCACAAGAGTTGTTAAAAACCCTAATTGGACTAGAATAAGCTAAGGGTGGATGAAAATGACCTAAATGTTAATCCCATGACACATATGACTTTGTTGGATGCACAAGATTGGTTAAAAACCAAATTGTACTAGAATAAGCCTACGAAGGACGAAAATGTCCCAAATGTTAATCCAATGACACAAATGAAATTATTGGATGCACAAGATTGGTTGAAAACCCTAACTGGACTAGAATAAGACTAGGGAGGATGAAAATGACCTAAATGTTAATCCAATAACACAAATAAACTTATTGGTTTCACAAGATTGGTTAAAACCTGCAATTTTATTAGAACAAGCCTATAGAGGACAAAAATGACCTAAATGTTAATCCTATAATACAAACATACCCTATTGGGTTAGAATAAGCCTATGAAGGACGAAAATGACCTAAATGTTAATACAATGACACAAATGAACTTATTGGATCCACAAGATTGGTTAAAAACCCTAATTGTACTAGAATAAGCCTGGGGAGCACGCAAATGGCCTAAATGTTAATCCAATGATACATAAGAACTTATTGGATACACAAGATTGGTTAAAACCCTAATTGGACTAGAATAAGCCTAGAGGGAACGAAAATGTCCTTAATGTGAGTCCAGTGACACAAATGAACTTATTGGATGCACAAGATTGGTTAAAAATCCTAATTGGACTAGAATAAGCCTAGGGAGGATGAAAATGACCTAAATGTTAATCCAAAGACAAAAACACACCTATTGGATGCACAAGATTGGTTAAAACCCCTAATTGGACAAGAATATGCATAGGGAGGACGAAAATGACCTAAATGTTAATCCAATGATACAAACATACCTATTGGATGCACAAGTTTGTTTAAAAAAACATAATTGGACTAGAATAAGGCTAGGGAGGACGAAAATGAGGTAAATGATAATCCAATGACACAAAGACACCTATTGGATGCACAAGATTAGTTAAAGACCCTAATTGGGCAAGAATAAGCCTAGGGATGACGAAAATGACCAAAACGTTTGTCCGAAGGCACAAATGAACTTATTGGAAGCACAAGATTGGTTCCAACCCCTAATTGGACTAGAATAAGCCTATGGAGGACGAAAATGACTTAAATGTTAGTACAATGACACAAACTCACCTATTGGAAGCACAATATTGTTTAAAAAACCCTAATTGTACTAGAAAATTAAGCCTAGCGAAGATGAGAATGACCTAAATGTTAATCCTATGATACAAACACACCTACTAGATGCACAAGATTGGTTAGAAACCCTATATTGGACTAGAATAATCCTAAGGAGGACACAAAAATGACCTAAATGTTAATCCAATGACATAAATGAACTTAATTGATGCACAAGATTGGTTAAAAACCCTAATTGTACTAGAGTAAGCCTAGGGAGGACGCAGATGACTTAAATGTTAATCCAATGACACATAAGAACTTATTGGATGCACAAGATTTGTTAAAAATCCCTAATTGGACTAGAATAAGCCTAGAGATGACGAAAATGACATAAATGTTAATCGAATGACACAAATGAACTTATTGGATGCACAAGATTTGCTAAAACCCTAATTGGCCTAGAATAAGCCTAGGGAGGATGAAAATTACCTAAATGTTAATCCAATGACACAAATTAACTTACGGGATGCACAAGATTGGTTAAAAACCCTAACTAGACTAGAATAAGCCTAAGGAGGACGAAAATGACCTAAATGTTAATCCAATGACACAAACACACCTATTGGATGCACAAGATTGGTTAAAAATCCTAATTGGACAAGAATAAGCTAAGGAGGACGTTAATGACCTAAATGTGAATCCAATGACACAAACACAACTATTGCATGCACATGATTTGTTAAAAACCCTAATTTGACTAGAATAAGCCTAGGGAGGAAGAAAATGACCTAAATGTTACTCCAATGACACAAATAAACTTATTGGATGCACAAGATTGGTTAAAAACCCTAATAAAACTAGGATAAGCTAGGGAGGACGAAAATTACCTAAATGTTAATCCAATGACACAAATGAACTTATTGGATGTACAAGATTGGTTAAAAAATCCTAATAGGACTAGAATTAAGCCTAGGGAGGATAAAAATGACCTAAATGTTAATCCAATGACACAGATGAAGTTAATGGAAGCACAAGATTGGTTAAAAACCCTAATTGGACTAGCATAAACCTTGCGAGGACGAAAATGACCTAAATGTTAATCCAATGACACAAACACACCTATTGGATACACAAGATTGGTTAAAAAACCCTAATTGGACTAGAAAAAGCCTAAGGAGGATGAAAATGACTTAAATGTTAATCCAATTACACAACACACCTATTGGATGCACAAGATTGGTTAAAACCCTAATTGGACAAGAATAAGCCTAATGAGGACGAAAATGACTTAAAATATTAATCCGATGTCACAAATGAACTTATTGGATGCACAAGATTGATTAAAAACCCTAATTGGACTAGAATAAGTCTAGGGAGGACGAAAATGAATAAAAAATTAATCCCATGTCACAAATGAACTTATTGGATGCATAAGATAGGTTAAAAACCCTAATTGGACTAGAATAAGCCTAGGGAGGATGAAAATGACCTAAATGTTAATCCAATGACACAAACATACCTATTGGATGCACAAGTATGGTTAAAAACCGTAATTGGACTAGAATAAGCCTAGGGAGGACGAAAATGAGCTAAATCATAATCCAATGACACAAAAAACTTATTGGATGCACAAGATTAGTTAAAAACCCTAATTGGGCAAGAATAAGCCTAAGGATGACGAAAATGACCTAAACGTTAGTCTAATGACACAAATGAACTAATTGAATGCACATGATTTGTTCAAAACCCTAATTGGTCTATAATAAGCCTTTGGAGGATGAAAATGACTTAAATGTTAATCCAATGTCACAAACTCACCTATTGGAAGCACAAGATTGGTTAAAAACCTAATTTAACTAGAAAGCCTAGCGAAGATGAAAATGACCTAAATGTTAAACCAATGACACCAACGAACTTATTGAATGCACATGATTGGTTAAAAACCCAAAATTTTACTAGAACAAGCCTAGGAAGGACGAAACTGACCTAAATGTTAATCGAATGACACAAATGAACTTATTTGATGCACAAGATTGGATAAGAACCTAATTGGACTAGAATAAGCAAAGGGAGGATGAAAATATCCTAAATGTTAATCGTATGACACAAATGAACTTATTGGATGCACAAGATTGGTTAAAAACCCTAATTGGACTAGAATAAGATTAGGGAGGACAAAAATGACCTAACTGTTAATCCAATGATACAAATTAAATGACCTAAAAGTTAATCCAATGACACAAACATACCTATTGGATGCACAAGATTGGTTAAAAACCTAATTGGACAAGAATAATTC
Organism: Cicer echinospermum; assembly: GCA_002896215.2. NCBI lineage: Eukaryota > Viridiplantae > Streptophyta > Magnoliopsida > Fabales > Fabaceae > Cicer > Cicer echinospermum. The sequence continues at coordinate 47,827 of PGTU02016836.1, read as the reverse complement.
AAGCATGGACGAAAATGACCCAAATGTTAATCCAATGACACAAACACACTTATTGGATGCACAAGATTGGTTAAAAACCAAAATTGGACAAGAATAAGCCTAAGGAGAACAATATGAGCTAAATGTTAATCCAATGACACAGATGAACTTATTCGATTTACAAGATTGGTTAAAAACCCTAATTGGACTAGAATAAGCCTATCGAGGACGAAAATGACCTAAATGTTAATCCAATGACACAAAAGAACTTATTGCATGCACAAAATTGGTTAAAAACCCTAATTCTACTAGAATAAGGCTATGGAGGACGACAATGACTTAAATGTTAATCCAATGACACAAACTAACCTATTGGATGGACAAGATTGGTTAAAAACCCTAATTGGACAAGAATAAGCCTAGCGAGGACGAAAATGACATAAATGTTCATCCAATGACACAAACACACCTATTGGATGCACAAGATTGGTTAAAAACCTTAATTGGACTAGAACAAGCCTAGGTAGGACGAAAATGACGTAAATTTTAATCCAATGACACATATGAACTCATTGGATGCATATGATTGGTTAAAATCCCTAATTGGACTAGAATAAGCCTAAGGAGGATGAAAATGTCCTAAAAACCCTAATTTGACTAGAAGATGCCTATGGTGGACGAAAATGACCTAAAAGTTAATCCAATGACACAAATGAACTTATTGCATGCACAAGAATTGGTTAAAAACCCTAATTCGACTAGAATAAGGCTATGGAGGACGACAATGACCTAAATGTTAATCCAATGACACAAACTAACCTATTGGATGCACAAGATTGGTTAAAACCCTAATTGTACTAGAATAAGCCTACGGAGGACGAAAATGACTTAAATGTTAATCCAATGACACAAACACACCTATTGGATGGACAAGATTGGTTAAAAACCCTAATTGGACAAGAAAAAGCCTAGGGAGGACGAAAATGACCTAAATGTTAATCCAATGACACAAACACACCTATTGGATGCACAAGATTGGTTAAAAACCCTAATTGGACTAGAACAAGCCTAGTTAGGACGAAAATGACCTAAATGTTAATCCAATGACACATACGAACTATTTGGATGCACATGATTGGTTAAAATCCCTAATTGGACCTAGAATAAGCCTAAGGAGGATGAAAATGTCCTAAATGTTAATCCAATGACGCAAATTAACTTATTGGATGCACAAGATTGGTTAAAAACCTTAATTGGACTAGAATAAGCTTAGGGAGGATGAAAATATTATAAAATGTAAATCCAATGACACAAACGAACTTATTGGATGCATAAGATTGGTTAAAAACCCTAAATTGAACTAGAATAAGCCTGGTGAGGACGAAAATGACCTAAATGTTAATCCAATGTCACAAATGAACTTATTGGATGCACGAGATTCGTTAAAAACCCTAATTGGACTAGAATAAGATTAGGGAGGACAAAAATTACCTAACTGTTAATCCAATGATACAAATTAAGATGACCTATAAGTTAATCCAATGACACAAACATACCTATTGGATGCACAAGATTGGTTAAAAACCCTAAATTGGACAAGAATAATTCTAGCATGGACGAAAATGACCCAAATGTTAATCCAATGACACAAACACACTTATTGGATGCATAAGACTGGTTAAAAACCCAAAATGGATACGAATAAGCCTAGGGAGAACGAATATGAGCTAAATGTTAATCCAATGACACAGATGAACTTATTCGATTTACAAGATTTGTTTAAAAACCCTAATTTGACTAGAATATGCCTATCGAGGACGAAAATGACCTAAAAGTTAATCCAATGACACAAATGAACTTATTGCATGCACAAATTGGTTAAAAACCCTAATTCTACTAGAATAAGGCAAGGGAGGACGACAATGACTTAAATGTTAATCCAATGACACAAACTAACCTATTGAATGGACAAGATTGGTTAAAACCCCTAATTGGACAAGAATAAGCCTAGCGAGGATGAAAATGACATAAATGTTAATCCAATTACACAAACACACCTATTGGATGCACAAGATTGGTTAAAAACCTTAATTGGACTAGAATAAGCCTAGGTAGGACGAAAATGACGTAAATTTTAATCCAATGACACATATGAACTCATTGGATGCATATGATTGGTTTAAAACCCTAATTGGACTAGAATAAGCCTAAGGAGGATGAAAATGTCCTAAATATTAATCCAATGACGCAAATTAACTTATTGGATGCACAAGATTGGTTAAAAAACCTTAATTGGACTAGAATAAGCTTAGGGAGGATGAAAATATTATAAATGTAAATCCAATGACACAAACGAACTTATTGGATGCACAAGATTGGTTAAAAACCTAATTGAACTAGAATAAGCCTAGTGAGGATTAAAATGACCTAAATGTTAATCCAATGTCACAAATGAACTTATTGGATGCACGAGATTGGTTAAAAACCCTAATTGGACTAGAATAAGCCTAGGGAGGACAAAAATGACCTAACTGTTAATCCAATGATACAAATTATGACCTAAAAGTTAATCCAATGACACAAACATACCTATTGGATGCACAAGATTGGTTAAAAACCCTAATTGGACAAGAATAATTCTAGCATGGACGAAAATGACCCAAACGTTAATCCAATGACACAAACAACTTATTGGATGCATAAGATTGGTTAAAAACCCTAATTGGAATAAGAATAAGCCTAGGGAGGAACAAAATGACCTAAATGTTAATCCAATGACACAGATGAACTTATTGGATGCACAAGATTGGTTAAAAACCCTAATTGGACTAGAAGATAAGCTATGGAGGACGAAAATGACCTAAATGTTAATCCAATGACGCAAATGAACTTATTGGATGCACAAGATTGGTTAAAAAACCTAATTGGACTAGAATAAGGCTATGGAGGACGAAAATGACCTAAATGTTAATCCAATGACACAAACTAACCTATTGGATGCACAAGATTGGTTAAAAACCCCTAATTGGAAGAGAAAAAGCCTACGGAGGATGAAAATGACTTAAATGTTAATCCAATGACACAAACACACCTATTGGATGCACAAGATTGGTTAAAAACCCTAATTGGACAAGAATAAGCCTAGGGAGATGAAAATGACCTAAATGTTAATCCAATGACACAAACACACCTATTGGATGCACAAGATTGGTTAAAAACCTTAATTGGACTAGAATAAGCCTAGGGAGGACGAAAATGACGTAAATGTTAATCCAATGACACATATGAACTCATTGGATGCACATGATTGGTTAAAATCCCTAATTGACCTAGAATAAGCCTAAGAAGGTTGAAAATGACCTAAATATTAATCCAATGACACAAATGAACTTATTGGATGCACAAGATTGGTTAAAAACCTTAATTGGACTAGAATAAGCTTAGGGAGGATGAAAATGACCTAAATGTTAATCCAATGACACAAAACACACTTATTGGATGCACAAGATTGGTTAAAAAAATCCTAATTGAACTAGAATAAGCCTAGTGAGGATTAAAATGACCTAAATGTTAATCCAATGACACAAATGAACTTATTGGATGCACGAGATTGGTTAAAAAACCCTAATTGGACTAGAATAAGATTAGGGAGGACGAAAATGACCTAAATGTTAATCCAATGATACAAATTAAAATGACCTAAAAGTTAATGCAATGACACAAACATACTTATTGGATGCACAAGATTGGTTAAAAACCCTAATTGGACAAGAATAAAGCCTAGGGAGACGAAAATGACCTAAATGTTAATCCAATGACACAAACACACTTATTGGATGCACAAGATTGGTTAAAAACCCTAATTGGATAAGAATAAGCCTAGGGAGAACGAAAATTAGCTAAATGTTAATCCAATGACACAGATGAACTTATTGGATGCACAAGATTGGTTAAAAACCTAATTGGACTAGAATATGCCTAGGGAGGACGAAAATGACCTAAAATGTTAATCCAATGACACAAATGAACTTATTGGATGCACAAAATTGGTTAAAAACCCTAATTGGACTAGAATAAGCCTATCGAGGACGACAACGACTTAAATGTTAATCCAATGACACAAACTCACCTATTGGATGCACAAGATTGGTTAAAAACCCTAATTGGACTAGAATAAAGCCTAGGGAGGACGAAAATGACCTAAATGTTAATCCAATGACACAAACACACCTTATTGGATGCACAAGATTGGTTAAAACCCTAATTGGAGAAGAATAAGCCTAGGGAGGATGAAAATGACCTAAATGTTAATCCAATGACACAAAAATGACCTATTGGATGCACAAGATTGGTTAAAAACCTTAATTGGACTAGAATAAGCCTAGGGAGGACGAAAATGACGTAAATGTTAATCCAATGACACATATGAACTTATTGGATGCACAAGATTGGTTAAAATCCCTAATTGGACTAGAATAAGCCTAAGGAGGACGAAAATGACCTAAAATGTTAATCCAATGACACAAATTAACTTATTGGATGCACAAGATTGGTTAAAACCATAATTGGACTAGAATAAGCCTAGGGAGGATGAAAATGACCTAAATGTTAATCCAATGACACAAAACGAACTTATTGGATGCACAAGATTGGTTAAAAACCTAAATTGGACTAGAATAAGCCTAGTGAGGATTAAAATGACCTAAATGTTAATCCAATGACACAAATGAACTTATTGGATGCACAAGAGATTGGTTAAAAACCCTAATTGGACTAGAATAAGCCTAGGGAGGACAAAAATGACCTAAATGTTAATCCAATGATACAAATGACCTAAAATTGTAATCCAATGACACAAACATACCTATGGATGCACAAGATTGGTTAAAAAACCCTAATTGGACAAGAATAAGCCTAGGGAGGACGAAAATGACCTAAATGTTAATCCAATGACACAAACATACTTATTGGATGCACAAGATTGGTTAAAAACCCTAATTGGACAAGAATAAGCCTAGGGAGGACGAAAATGACCTAAATGTTAATCCAATGACACAAATGAACTTATTGGATGCACAAGATTGGTTAAAAACCCTAATTGGACTAGAATATGCCTAGGGAGGACGAAAATGACCTAAATGTTAATCCAATGACACAAACATACCTATTGGATGCACAAGATTGGTTAAAAACCCTAATTGGACAAGAATAAGCCTAGGGAGGACGAAAATGACCTAAATGTTAATCCCAATGACACAAATGACACCTATTGGATGCACAAGATTGTTAAAAACCCTAATTGGGACAAGAATAAGCCTAGGGAGGACGAAAATGACCTAAATGTTTGTCCAATGACACAAATGAACTTATTGGATGCACAAGATTGGTTAAAAACCCTAATTGGACTAGAATAAGCCTATGGATGACGAAAATGACCTAAATGTTAATCCAATGACACAAACTGAACCTATTGGATGCACAAGATTGTCTAAAAACCCTAATTGTACTAGAATAAGCGTAGCGAAGATGAAAATGACCTAAATGTTAATCCAATGACACAAACACACCTATTGATGCACAAGATTGGTTAAAAACATAATTGGACTAGAATAAGCCCTAGGGAGGAAGACGAAAATGACCTAAATGTTAATCCAATGACACAAATGAACTTAATTGATGCACAAGATTGGTTAAAAACCCTAATTGGACTAGAGTATGCCTAGGGAGGACGAAAATGACCTAAATGTTAATCCAATGACACATAAGAACTTATTGGATGCACAAGATTGGTTAAAAAACCCTAATTGGACTAGAATAAGCTAGGGAGGACAAAATGACCTAAATGTTAATCCAATGACACAAATGACCTATTGGATGCACAAGATTGGTTAAAAACCCTAATTGACTAGAATAAGCCTAGGGAGGACGAAAATGACCTAAATGTTAATCCAATGACACAAAAACAACTTATTGGATGCACAAGATTGGTTAAAAACCCTAATTGGGCAAGAATAAGCCTAGGGAGGACGAAAATGACCTAAAAGTTAGTCCAATGACACAGTCAAATAAACTAATTGAAAGCACATGATTAGTTAAAAGCCCTAATTGGACTAGAATAAGCCTAGGAGGATGAAAATGACTTAAATGTTAATCCAATGACACAAACTCACCTATTGGATGCACAAGATTGGTTAAAACCCTAATTGGACTAGAAAAAGCCTAGCGAAGATGAAAATGACCTAAATGTTAATCCAATGACACAAACGAACTTATTGAATGCACATGATTGGTTAAAAACCCTAATTGGACAAGAATAAGCCTAGGAAGGACGAAACTGACCTAAATGTTAATCGAATGACACAAATGAACTTATTGGATGCACAAGATTGGATAAAAACCCTAATTGGACTAGAATAAACTAAGGGAGGACGAAAATGACCTAAATGTTAATCGTATGACACAAATGAACTTATTGGATGCACAAGATTGGTTAAAAACCCTAATTGGACTAGAATAAGCCTAGGGAGGACGAAAATGACCTAACTGTTAATCCAATGATACAAATTAAAAATGACCTAAAAAATCCAATGACACAAACATACCTATTGGATGCACAAGATTGGTTAAAAACCCTAATTGGACAAGAATAATTCTAGGGAGGACGAAAATGACCTAAACGTTAATCCAATGACACAAACACACTTATTGGATGCACAAGATTGGTTAAAAACCCTAAATGGGACAAGAATAAGCCTAAGGAGAACGAAAATGAGCTAAATGTTAATCCAATGACACAGATGAACTTATTCGATGCACAAGATTAGTTAAAAACCCTAATTTGACTAGAATAATGCCTATGGTGGACGAAAATGACCTAAAAGTTAATCCAATGACACAAATGAACTTATTGCATGCACAAAATTGGTTAAAAACCCTAATTCGACTAGAATAAGGCTATGGAGGAAGAAAATGACTTAAATGTTAATCCAATGACACAAACTCACTTATTGGATGCACAAGATTGGTTAAAACCCCTAATTGGACTAGAAAAAGCCTAGGGAGGACGAAAATGACTTAAATGTTAATCCAATGACACAAACACACCTATTGGATGCACAAGATTTGTTAAAAACCCTAATTGGAGAAGAATAAAGCCTAGGGAGGATGAAAATGACCTAAATGTTAATCCAATGACACAAACACACCTATTGGATGCACAAGATTGGTTAAAAACCCTAATTGGACAAGAATAAGCCTAGGGAGGACGAAAATGACCTAAATGTTAATCCAATGACACATACGAACTCATTGGATGCACATGATTGGTTAAAATCCCTAATTGGACTAGAATAAGCCTAAGGAGGATGAAAATGACCTAAATGTTAATCCAATGACACAAATTAACTTATTGGATGCACAAGATTGGTTAAAAACCTTAATTGGACTAGAATAAGCTTAGGGAGGACGAAAATATTATAAATGTAAATCCAATGACACAAACACAACTTATTGGATGCACAAGATTGGTTAAAAACCCTAATTGGACTAGAATAAGCCTAGGGAGGACGAAAATGACCTAAATGTTAATCCAATGACACAAATGAACTTATTGGATGCACAAGATTGGTTAAAAACCCTAATTGGACTAGAATAAGAATAGGGAGGACAAAAATGACCTAACTGTTAGGACAAATTAAAATGACCTAAATGTTAATCCAATGACACAAACAAACCCTATTGGATGCACAAGATTGGTTAAAAACCCTAATTGGACAAGAATAAGCCTAGGATGGACGAAAATGACCTAAATGTTAATCCAATGACACAAACACACTTATTGGATGCACAAGATTGGTTAAAAACCCTAATTGGACAAGAATAAGCCTAGGGAGGACGAAAATGACCTAAATGTTAATCCAATGACACAAATGAACTTATTCGATGCACAAGATTGGTTAAAACCCCTAATTTGACAAGAATAAGCCTAGGGAGGACGAAAAATGACCTAAATGTTCATCCAATGACACAAACACACCTATTGGATGCACAAGATTGGTTAAAAAACCCTAATTGGACTAGAATAAGCCTAGGAGGACGAAAATGACCTAAATGTTCATCCAATGACACAAACACACCTATTGGATGCACAAGATTGGTTAAAAACCCTAATTGGACTAGAATAAGCCTAGGAGGACGAAAATGACCTAAATGTTAATCCAATGACACAAACACACCTATTGGATGCACAAGATTGGTTAAAAACCCTAATTGGACAAGAATAAAGCCTAGGGAGGACGAAAATGACCTAAATGTTAATCCAATGACACAAAACACACCTATTGGATGCACAAGATTGGTTAAAAACCTAATTGGACTAGAATAAGCCTAGGTAGGATGAAAATGACCTAAATTTTAATCCAATGACACATATGAACTCATTGGATGCACAAGATTGGTTAAAATCCCTAATTGGACTAGAATAAGCCTAAGGAGGATGAAAATGACCTAAATGTTAATCCAATGACACAAATGAACTTATTGGATGCACAAGATTGGTTAAAAACCCCTTAATTGGACTAGAATAAGCTTAAGGAGGATGAAAATGACCTAAATGTTAATCCAATGACACAAAAGAACTTATTGGAAGCACAAGATTGGTTAAAAACCCTAATTGAACTAGAATAAGCCTAGTGAGGACGAAAATGACCTAAATGTTAATCCAATGACACAAATGAACTTATTGGATGCACAAGATTGGTTAAAAACCCTAATTGGACTAGAATAAGCCTAGGGAGGACGAAAATGACCTAAATGTTAATCCAATGACACAAACACACTTATTGGATGCACAAGATTGGTAAAAAATCCTAATTGGACTAGAATAAGCCTAGGGAGGACGAAAATGACCTAAATGAATCCTATGACACAAACACACCTATTGGATGCACAAGATTGGTTAATAACCCTAATTGGACAAGAATGAAAAAATGACCTAAATGTTAATCCAATGACACAAATGAACTTATTGGATGCACAAGATTGGTTAAAAACCCTAATTGGACTTGAATAAGCCTAGGGAGGACGAAAATGACCTAAATGTTAATCCAATGACACAAATGAACTTATTGATATGCACAAGATTGGTTAAAAACCCTAATTGGACAAGAATAAGCTCTAAGGAGGACGAAAATGACCTAAATGTTAATCCAATGACACAAACACACATATTGGATGCACAAGATTGGTTAAAAACCCTAATTGGACTAGAATAAGCCTAGGGAGGACGAAAATGACCTAAATGTTAATCCAATGACACAAAACACACCTATTGGATGCACAAGATTGGTTAAAAACCCTAATTGGGACAAGAATAAGCCTAGGGAGGACGAAAATGACCTAAATGTTAATCCAATGACACAAATGAACTTATTGGATGCACAAGATTGGTTAGAAAACCCTAATTGGACAAGAATAAGCCTAGGGAGGACGAAAATGACCTAAATGTTAATCCAATGACACAAATGAACTTATTGAATGCACAAGATTGGTTAAAAACCCTAATTGGACTAGAATAAGCCTATGGAGGACGAAAATGACCTAAATGTTAATCCAATGACACAAACTCACCTATTGGATGCACAAGATTGGTTAAAAAACCCTAATTGGACTAGAATAAAGCCTAGGGAGGACGAAAATGACCTAAATGTTAATCCAATGACACAAACACCTATTGGATGCACAAGATTGGTTAAAACCCTAATTGGACAAGAATAAGCCTAGGGAGGACGAAAATGACCTAAATGTTAATCCAATGACACAAACACACATATTGGATGCACAAGATTGGTTAAAAACCCTAATTGGACAAGAATAAGCCTAGGGAGGACGAAAATGACCTAAATGTTAATCCAATGACACAAATGAACTTATTGGATGCACAAGATTGGTTAAAAACCCTAAATTGGACAAGAATAAGCCTAGGGAGGACGAAAATGACCTAAATGTTAATCCAATGACACAAATGAACACACCTATTGGATGCACAAGATTGGTTAAAAACCCTAATTGGACAAGAATAAGCCTAGGGAGGACGAAAATGACCTAAAAGTTAATCCAATGACACAAATGAACCTATTGGATGCACAAGATTGGTTAAAAACCCTAATTGGACAAGAATAAGCCTAGGGAGGACGAAAATGACCTAAATGTTAATCCAATGACACAAATGAACTTATTGGATGCACAAGATTGGTTAAAAACCCTAATTGGACAAGAATAAGCCTAGGGAGGACGAAAATGACCTAAATGTTAATCCAATGACACAAATGAACTTATTGGATGCACAAGATTGGTTAAAAACCCTAATTGGACTAGAATAAGCCTAGGGAGGACGAAAATGACCTAAATGTTAATCCAATGACACAAATGAACTTATTGGATGCACAAGATTGATTAAAAACCCTAATTGGACAAGAATAAGCCTAGGGAGGACGAAAATGACCTAAATGTTAATCCAATGACACAAATGAACTTATTGGATGCACAAGATTGGTTAAAAACCCTAATTGGACAAGAATAAGCCTAGGGAGGACGAAAATGACCTAAATGTTAATCCAATGACACAAATGAACTTATTGGATGCACAAGATTGGTTAAAAACCCTAATTGGACAAGAATAAGCCTAGGGAGGACGAAAATGACCTAAATGTTAATCCAATGACACAAATGAACTTATTGGATGCACAAGATTGGTTAAAAACCTTAATTGGACAAGAATAAGCCTAGGGAGGACGAAAATGACCTAAATGTTAATCCAATGACACAAATGAACTTATTGGATGCACAAGATTGGTTAAAAACCCTAATTGGACAAGAATAAGCCTAGGGAGGACGAAAATGACCTAAATGTTAATCCAATGACACAAATGAACTTATTGGATGCACAAGATTGGTTAAAAACCCTAATTGGACAAGAATAAGCCTAGGGAGGACGAAAATGACCTAAATGTTAATCCAATGACACAAATGAACTTATTGGATGCACAAGATTGGTTAAAAACCCTAATTGGACAAGAATAAGCCTAGGGAGGACGAAAATGACCTAAATGTTAATCCAATGACACAAATGAACTTATTGGATGCACAAGATTGGTTAAAAAACCTAATTGGACAAGAATAAGCCTAGGGAGGACGAAAATGACCTAAATGTTAATCCAATGACACAAATGAACTTATTGGATGCACAAGATTGGTTAAAAACCCTAATTGGACAAGAATAAGCCTAGGGAGGACGAAAATGACCTAAATGTTAATCCAATGACACAAATGAACTTATTGGATGCACAAGATTGGTTAAAAAACCCTAATTGGACAAGAATAAGCCTAGGGAGGACGAAAATGACCTAAATGTTAATCCAATGACACAAATGAACCTATTGGATGCACAAGATTGGTTAAAAACCCTAATTGGACAAGAATAAGCCTAGGGAGGACGAAAATGACCTAAATGTTAATCCAATGACACAAATGAACTTATTGGATGCACAAGATTGGTTAAAACCCTAATTGGACAAGAATAAGCCTAGGGAGGACGAAAATGACCTAAATGTTAATCCAATGACACAAATGAACTTATTGGATGCACAAGATTGGTTAAAAACCCTAATTGGACAAGAATAAGCCTAGGGAGGACGAAAATGACCTAAATGTTAATCCAATGACACAAATGAACTTATTGGATGCACAAGATTGGTTAAAAACCCTAATTGGACAAGAATAAGCCTAGGGAGGACGAAAATGACCTAAATGTTAATCCAATGACACAAACACACTTATTGGATGCACAAGATTGGTTAAAAACCCTAATTGGACAAGAATAAGCCTAGGGAGGACGAAAATGACCTAAATGTTAATCCAATGACACAAATGAACTTATTGGATGCACAAGATTGGTTAAAAACCCTAATTGGACAAGAATAAGCCTAGGAGGACGAAAATGACCTAAATGTTAATCCAATGACACAAATGAACTTATTGGATGCACAAGATTGGTTAAAAACCCTAATTGGACAAGAATAAGCCTAGGGAGGACGAAAATGACCTAAATGTTAATCCAATGACACAAAACAAACTTATTGATGCACAAGATTGGTTAAAAACCCTAATTGGACAAGAATAAGCCTAGGGAGGACGAAAATGACCTAAATGTTAATCCAATGACACAAATGAACTTATTGGATGCACAAGATTGGTTAAAAACCCTAATTGGACAAGAATAAGCCTAGGGAGGACGAAAATGACCTAAATGTTAATCCAATGACACAAATGACACCTATTGGATGCACAAGATTGGTTAAAAACCCTAATTGGACAAGAATAAGCCTAGGGAGGACGAAAATGACCTAAATGTTAATCCAATGACACAAATGAACTTATTGGATGCACAAGATTGGTTAAAAACCCTAATTGGACAAGAATAAGCCTAGGGAGGACGAAAATGACCTAAATGTTAATCCAATGACACAAATGAACTTATTGGATGCACAAGATTGGTTAAAAACCCTAATTGGACAAGAATAAGCCTAGAGAGGACGAAAATGACCTAAATGTTAATCCAATGACACAAATGAACTTATTGGATGCACAAGATTGGTTTAAAAACCCTAATTGGACAAGAATAAGCCTAGGGAGGACGAAAATGACCTAAATGTTAATCCAATGACACAAATGAACTTATTGGATGCACAAGATTGGTTAAAAACCCTAATTGGACAAGAATAAAGCCTAGGGAGGACGAAAATGACCTAAATGTTAATCCAATGACACACAATGAACTTATTGGATGCACAAGATTGGTTAAAAACCCTAATTGGACAAGAATAAGTTAGGGAGGACGAAAAATGACCTAAATGTTAATCCAATGACACAAATGAACTTATTGGATGCACAAGATTGGTTAAAAACCCTAATTGGACAAGAATAAGCCTAGGAGGACGAAAATGACCTAAATGTTAATCCAATGACACAAATGAACTTATTGGATGCACAAGATTGGTTAAAAACCCTAATTGGACAAGAATAAGCCTAGGGAGGACGAAAATGACCTAAATGTTAATCCAATGACACAAATGAACTTATTGGATGCACAAGATTGGTTAAAAACCCTAATTGGACAAGAATAAGGCTAGGGAGGACGAAAAATGACCAAAATGTAAATCCAATGACACAAATGAACTTATTGGATGCACAAGATTGGTTAAAAACCCTAATTGGACAAGAATAAGCCTAGGGAGGACGAAAATGACCTAAATGTTAATCCAATGACACAAATGAACTTATTGGATGCACAAGATTGGTTAAAAACCCTAATTGGACAAGAATAAGCCTAGGGAGGACGAAAATGACCTAAATGTTAATCCAATGACACAAATGAACTTATTGGATGCACAAGATTGGTTAAAAACCTAATTGGACAAGAATAAGCCTAGGGAGGACGAAAATGACCTAAATGTTAATCCAATGACACAAAATGACTTATTGGATGCACAAGATTGGTTAAAAACCCTAATTGGACAAGAATAAGCCTAGGGAGGACGAAAATGACCTAAATGTTAATCCAATGACACAAATGAACTTATTGGATGCACAAGATTGGTTAAAAACCCTAATTGGACAAGAATAAGCCTAGGGAGGACGAAAATGTCCTAAATGTTAATCCAATGACACAAATGAACTTATTGGATGCACAAGATTGGTTAAAAACCCTAATTGGACAAGAATAAGCCTAGGGAGGACGAAAATGACCTAAATGTTAATCCAATGACACAAAACAACTTATTGGATGCACAAGATTGGTTAAAAACCCTAATTGGACAAGAATAAGCCTAGGGAGGACGAAAATGACCTAAATGTTAATCCAATGACACAAATGAACTTATTGGATGCACAAGATTGGTAAAAACCCCAAATTGGACAAGAATAAGCCTAGGGAGGACGAAAATGACCTAAATGTTAATCCAATGACACAAATGACACTTATTGGATGCACAAGATTGGTTAAAAACCCTAATTGGACTAGAATAAGCCTAGGGAGGACGAAAATGACCTAAATGTTAAATCCTATGACACAAATGAACTTATTGGATGCACAAGATTGGTTAATAACCCTAATTGGACAAGAATAAGCCTAGGGAGGACGAAAATGACCTAAATGTTAATCCAATGACACAAATGAACTTATTGGATGCACAAGATTGGTTAAAAACCCTAATTGGACAAGAATAAGCCTAGGGAGGACGAAAATGACCTAAATGTTAATCCAATGACACAAATGAACTTATTGGATGCACAAGATTGGTTAAAAACCCTAATTGGACAAGAATAAGCCTAGGAGGACGAAAATGACCTAAATGTTAATCCAATGACACAAATGACTTATTGGATGCACAAGATTGGTTAAAAACCCTAATTGGACAAGAATAAGCCTAGGGAGGACGAAAATGACCTAAATGTTAATCCAATGACACAAATGAACTTATTGGATGCACAAGATTGGTTAAAAACCCTAATTGGACAAGAATAAGCCTAGGGAGGACGAAAATGACTAAAATGTAATCCAATGACACAAATGAACTTATTGGATGCACAAGATTGGTTAAAAACCCTAATTGGACAAGAATAAGCCTAGGGAGGACGAAAATGACCTAAATGTTAATCCAATGACACAAATGAACTTATTGGATGCACAAGATTGGTTTAAAAACCCTAATTGGACAAGAATAAGCCTAGGGAGGACGAAAATGACTTAAATGTTAATCCAATGACACAAATGAACTTATTGGATGCACAAGATTGGTTAAAAACCCTAATTGGACAAGAATAAGCCTAGGGAGGACGAAAATGACCTAAATGTTAATCCAATGACACAAATGAACTTATTGGATGCACAAGATTGGTTAAAAACCCTAATTGGACAAGAATAAGCCTAGGGAGGACGAAAATGACCTAAATGTTAATCCAATGACACAAATGAACTTATTGGATGCACAAGATTGGTTAAAAACCCTAATTGGACAAGAATAAGCCTAGGGAGGACGAAAATGACCTAAATGTTAATCCAATGACACAAATGAACCTATTGGATGCACAAGATTGGTTAAAAACCTAATTGGACAAGAATAAGCCTAGGGAGGACGAAAATGACCTAAATGTTAATCCAATGACACAAATGAACTTATTGGATGCACAAGATTGGTTAAAAAACCCTAATTGGACAAGAATAAGCCTAGGGAGGACGAAAATGACCTAAATGTAATCCAATGACACAAATGAACTTATTGGATGCACAAGATTGGTTAAAAACCCTAATTGGACAAGAATAAGCCTAGGGAGGACGAAAATGACCTAAATGTTAATCCAATGACACAAATGAACTTATTGATGCACAAGATTGGTTAAAAACCCTAATTGGACAAGAATAAGCCTAGAGAGGACGAAAATGACCTAAATGTTAATCCAATGACACAAATGAACTTATTGGATGCACAAGATTGGTTAAAACCCTAATTGGACAAGAATAAGCCTAGGGAGGACGAAAATGACCTAAAATGTTAATCCAATGACACAAATGAACTATTGGATGCACAAGATTGGTTAAAAACCCTAATTGGACAAGAATAAGCCTAGGGAGGACGAAAATGACCTAAATGTTAATCCAATGACACAAATGAACTTATTGGATGCACAAGATTGGTTAAAAACCCTAATTGGACAAGAATAAGCCTAGGGAGGACGAAAATGACCTAAATGTTAATCCAATGACACAAATGAACTTATTGGATGCACAAGATTGGTTAAAAACCCTAATTGGACAAGAATAAGCCTAGGGAGGACGAAAATGACCTAAATGTTAATCCAATGACACAAATGAACTTATTGGATGCACAAGATTGGTTAAAAACCCTAATTGGACAAGAATAAGCCTAGGGAGGACGAAAATGACCTAAATGTTAATCCAATGACACAAATGAACTTATTGGATGCACAAGATTGGTTAAAAACCCTAATTGGACAAGAATAAGCCTAGGGAGGACGAAAATGACCTAAATGTTAATCCAATGACACAAATGAACTTATTGGATGCACAAGATTGGTTAAAAACCCTAATTGGACAAGAATAAGCCTAGGGAGGACGAAAATGACCTAAATGTCAATCCAATGACACAAATGAACTTATTGGATGCACAAGATTGGTTAAAAAACCCTAATTGGACAAGAATAAGCCTAGGAGAGGACGAAAATGACCTAAATGTTAATCCAATGACACAAATGAACTTATTGGATGCACAAGATTGGTTAAAAACCCTAATTGGACAAGAATAAGCCTAGGGAGGACGAAAATGACCTAAAATGTGTTAATCCAATGACACAAATGAACTTATTGGAAGCACAAGATTGGTTAAAAACCCTAATTGGACAAGAATAAGCCTAGGAGGACGAAAATGACCTAAATGTTAATCCAATGACACAAATGAACTTATTGGATGCACAAGATTGGTTAAAAACCCTAATTGGACAAGAATAAGCCTAGGGAGACGAAAATGACCTAAATGTTAATCCAATGACACAAATGAACTTATTGGATGCACAAGATTGGTTAAAAACCCTAATTGGACAAGAATAAGCCTAGGGAGGACGAAAATGACGAAATGTTAATCCAATGACACAAATGACCTATTGGACAAGATGACACAAATTGGACAAGAATTAGATGGAGAAAAAATGACACAAGATTGGTTAAAAACCCTAATTTGACAAGAATAAGCCTAGGGAGGACGAAAATGACCTAAATGTTAATCCAATGACACAAATGAACTTATTGGATGCACAAGATTGGTTAAAAACCCTAATTGGACAAGAATAAGCCTAGGGAGGACGAAAATGACCTAAATGTTAATCCAATGACACAAATGAACTTATTGGATGCACAAGATTGGTTAAAAACCCTAATTGGACAAGAATAAGCTAGGGAGGACGAAAATGACCTAAATGTTAATCCAATGACACAAATGAACTTATTGGATGCACAAGATTGGTTAAAAACCCTAATTGGACAAGAATAAGCCTAGGGAGGACGAAAATGACCTAAATGTTAATCCAATGACACAAATGAACTTATTGGATGCACAAGATTGGTTAAAACCCTAATTGGACAAGAATAAGCCTAGGGAGGACGAAAATGACCTAAATGTTCCCAATGACACAAATGAACTTATTGGATGCACAAGATTGGTTAAAAACCCTAATTGGACAAGAATAAGCCTAGGGAGGACGAAAATGACCTATATGTTAATCCAATAACACAAATGAACCTATTGGATGCACAAGATTGGTTAAAAACCCTAATTGGACAAGAATAAGCCTAGGAGGACGAAAATGACTTAAATGTTAATCCAATGACACAAACTGACCTATTGGATGCACAAGATTGGTTAAAAACCCTAATTGGACTAGAATAAGCCTAGGGAGGACGAAAATGACCTAAATGTTAATCCAATGACACAAATGAACTTATTGGATGCACAAGATTGGTTAAAAACCCTAATTGGACAAGAATAAGCCTAGGGAGGACGAAAATGACCTAAATGTTAATCCAATGACACAAATGAACTTATTGGATGCACAAGATTGGTTAAAAACCCTAATTGGACAAGAATAAGCCTAGGGAGGACGTAAAATGAACTAAATGTTAATCCAATGACACAATGAACCTATTGGATGCACAAGATTGTTAAAAACCTAATTGGACAAGAATAAGGCTAGAGTGGACGAAAGTGGCCTGACCTAAAAGTTAATCCATTGACCCAAACACACCTATTGGACGCACAAGATTGGTTAAAAACCCTAATTGCACAAGAAGAAGCCTAGGGACGACGAAAATGACCTAAAATGTTAATCCAATGACACAAATGAACTTATTGGATGCACAAGATTGGTTGAAAACCCTAATTTGACTAGAATAAGCCTAGGGAGGATGAAAATGATCCTAAATGTTAATCCAATGACACAAATGAACTTATTGGATGCACACAGATTGGTTAAAAACCCTAATTGGACTAGAATAAGCCTAGGAGGACGAAAATGACGTACATGTTAATCCAATGAAACAAATTAACTTAATAGATGCACAAGATTGGTTAGAATCCCCTAACTGGACTAGAATAAGCTTAGGAGAAAGAAAATGACCTAAATGTTAATCCAATGACACCAACACAACTATTGGATGCACTAGATTGATTAAAAACCATAATTTGACTAGAATAAGCCTAGGGAGTCGGAATATGAGCTACATGTTAATGTAATGACACAAATGAACTTATTGGAAGCACAAGATGGTTGAAAACCCTAATTGGACAAGAATAAGGCTAAGGAGGACGTAAATGACCTAAATGTTAATGGGATGACACATGAACTTATTGGATGTACAAGATTGGTTAAAAACCCTAATTGTACTAGATTAAGCCTAGCGAGGACGAAAATGTCCTAAATATTAATCCAATGACACAAATGAACTTATTGGATGCACAAGATTGGATAAAAACCCTAATTGGACTAGAATAAGACTAGGGAGGATGAAAATGACCTAAATGTTAATCCAATTACACAAATGAACTTATTGGATGCACAAGATTGGTTAAAAACCGTAATTTTACAAGAACAAGCCTAGAGGGGACAAAAATGACCTAACTGTTAATCCTATGACCTATAAACACCTAATGGATGCACATGATTGGTTAAAAACCCTAATGGACATGAATAAGCCTATGGATGACGAAAATGACATAAATGTCAATCCAATAACACAAATGAACTTATTGGATGCACAGATTGGTTAAAAATCTTAATTGGACTAGAATAAGCCTATGGAGGACGAAAATGTCCTAAATGTTAATCCAATTACACAAATGAACTTATTGGACGCACAAGATTGGTTAAAAACCTTAATTGGACTAGAATAAGCTTAGGGAGGATGAAAATATTATAAATGTTAATCCAATGACACAAAAGAACTTATTGGAAGCACAAGATTGGTTAAAAACCCTAATTGAACTAGAATAAGCCTAGTGAGGATTAAAATGACCTAAATGTTAATCCAATGTCACAAATGAACTTATTGGATGCACAAGATTGGTAAAAAACCCAAATTGGACTAGAAAAGCCAAACGAGGATGAAAATGACCTAAATGTTAATACAGTTACACAAACACACCTATTGGATGCACAAGATTTGTTAAAAATCCTAATTGGACTAGAACAAGCCGAGGTAGGACGAAAATGACCTAAATATTAATCCTATGACACAAACACACCTATTGTATGCACAAGATTGGTTAATAACCCTAATTAGGATGAAAATGACCTAAATGTTAACCCAATGACACAAATGAACTTATTGGATGCATAAGATTGGTTAAAATCCCTAATTCGACTAGAATAAGCCTAGGGAGGATGAAAATCACCTAAATATTAATCCAATGAGACAAACACACTTATTGATAGCATTAGATTGGTTAAAAACCCTAATTGTAAAAGAATAATCTCCAAGAGGACGTAAATGACCTAAAAGTTAATCCAACGACACAAACACACATATTGGAAGCACAAGATTGGTTAAAAACCCTAATTGGACTAGAATAAGCTTAGGGAGGATGAAAATGACCTAAATGTTAATCCAATGACACAAACACACCTATTGGATGCACAAGTTTCGTTAAAACCCTAATTAGACAAGAATAAGCTTAGACAGGACGAAAATGACTAAAAGCTAATCCAATGACACAAACACACGTATTGGGTGCACAAAATTTGTTAGAAACCCTAATTGGACAAGATCAAGCCTAGGTCGGACGAAAATGACCTATATATTAATCCTATAACAGTAACAAACCTATTGAACGCACAAGATTAGTTAAATACCCTAATTGGACTAGAATAAGCCTATGGAGGACGAAAATGACTTAAATGTTAATCCAATGACACAAACTCACCTACTGCCTGAACTAGATTGGTTAAAAACCCTAATTGGACTAGAAAAAGCCTAGGGAGGATGAAAATGACCTAAATGTTAATCCAATTACACAAACACCCCTATTGGATGCACAAGATTGGTTAAAAACCCTAGTTGGACAAGAATAAGCCTAGGGAGGACGAAAAGGACCTAAATGTTAATCCAATGACACAAACACGCATATTGGATGCACATGATTGGTTAAAAACCCTAATTGGATAAGAATAAGCCTAGGGAGGACGTAAATGAACTAAATGATAATCCAATGACACAATGACACCTATTGGATGCATAAGATTGGCTAAAAATCTAATTGGACAAGAATAAGGCTAGAGTGGACGAAAGTGGCCTAAAAGTTAATCCATTGACCCAAACACACCTATTGGACGCACAAGATTGATTAAAAACCCTAATTGCACAAGAAGAAGCCTAGGGACGACGAAAATGACCTAAAAGTTAATCCAAAGACACCAATGAATTTATTGGATGCACAAGATTGGTTGAAAACCCTAATTTGACTAGAATAAGCCTAGGGAGGATGAAAATGATCAAAATGTTAATCCAATGCCACAAATGAACTTATTAGATGCACAAGAATGGTTAAAAACCCTAATTGGACTAGAATAAGTTTAGAGAGGACGAAAATGACGTACATGTTAATCCAATGAAACAAATTAACTTAATAGATGCACAAGATTGGTTAGAATCCCAAACTGGACTAGAATAAGCTTAGGAAGAAAGAAAATGACCTTAAATGTTAATCCAATGACACCAACACAACTATTTGATGCACTAGATTGATTAAAAACCATAATTTGACTAGAATAAGCCTAGGGAGTCGGAATATGAGCTACATGTTAATGTAATGACACAAATGAACTTATTGGAAGCACAAGGCTGGTTGAAAACCCTAATTGGACAAGAATAAGGCTAAGGAGGACGTAAATGACCTAAATGTTAATGGGATGACACATGAACTTATTGGATGTACAAGATTGGTTAAAAACCCTAATTGTACTAGATTAAGCCTAGCGAGGACGAAAATGTCCTAAATATTAATCCAATGACACAAATGAACTTATTGGACAAAAAGATTGACCTAACTATTCTTGTAAATATTAATTTTACAAGAACAAGCCTAGAGAGGACAAAAATGACCTAACTGTTAAACCTATGACCTATAAACACCTAATGGATGCACATGATTGGTTAAAAACCCTAATGGACATGAATAAGCCTATGGATGACGAAAATGACATAAATGTCAATCCAATAACACAAATGAATGAACTTATTGGATGCATTAGATTGGTTAAAAATCTTAATTAGACTAGAATAAGCCTATGGAGGACGAAAATGTCCTAAATGTTAATCCAATTACACAAATGAACTTATTGGACACACAAGATTGGTTAAAAACGCTAATTGGACTAGAATAAGCCTAGGGAGTATTAAAATGACCTAAATGTTCATCCAGTGACCCAAATGAACTTATTGGATGCACAAGATTGGTTAAAAACCCTAATTGGACTGGAATAAGCCTAGGGAGGATTAAAATGAACTAAATGTTAATCCAGTGACACAAATGAACTTATTGGATCCCTAAAATTGGTTAAAAACCCTAATTGGACTAGATTAAGCCTAGGAAGGATGAAAATGACCTAAATGTAAATCCAATGACACAAACACACCTATTGGATGCACAAGGTTGGTTAAAAACCCTAATTGGACAAGAATAAGCCTAGGGAGGACATAAATGACTAAAAGTTAATCCAATGAACCAAACACACATATTAAAAGCTCAAGATTGGTTAAAAACTGTAATTGCAGTAGAATAAGCCTAGGATGATGAAAACGACCTAAATGCTAAACTAATGACACAAACACACCTATTGGATGCAAAAGATTGGTTGAAAACCCTAATTGACAAGAATAAGGCTTAGGATGATGAAACAAACACACCTATTGGATGCACGTGATTGGTTAAAAACCCTAATTTGACTAGAATAAGCCTAGGGAGGAAGAAAATGACCTAAATGTTAATCCAATGACACGAATGACACATATTGGAAGCACAAGTTTGGTTAAAAACCCTAATTGGACTAGAGTAAGCTTAGGGAGGATGAAAATGACCTAAATGTTAATCCATGACACAAACATACCTATTGGATGCACCAGATTGGTTAAAAACCTAATTGAACAAGAATAAGCCTTGAGTGGACGAAAATGATCTAAAAGTTAATCCAATGACACAAACACACCTATTGGATGCACAAGATTGATTAAAAACCCTAATTGGACAAGATGAAGCCTAGGGATGACAAAAATGACCTAAATGAACTTATTGGATGGGACAAGATTGGTGAAAGTTACTAATGGACTAGAATAAGCCTACAGAGGACGAAAATGACTTAAAAATGTCAATCCAATAACACAAATGAACTTATTGGATGCATTAGATTGGTTTAAAAACTTAATTGGATAAGAATAAGCCTAGGGGAGGACGAAAATGTCCTAAATGTTAATCCAATTACACAAATGAAGTTATTGGATGCACAAGATTGGTTAAAAACCCTAATTGGACTAGAATATGACTAAGGAGGATTAAAATGACCTAAATGTTAATCTAATGACACAAATGAACTTGTTGGATCCATAAGATTGGTTAAAATCCCTAATTGGACTAGAATAAGCCTAGGGAGGATGAAAATGTCCTAAATATTAATCCAATGACACAAACACACCTTTTGGATGCATTAGATTGGTTAAAAACCCTATTGGACAGGAATAAGCCTCGGGAGGTCAATAATGACATAAACGTTAATCCAACGACACAAACACACATATTGGAAGCACGAGATTGGTTAAAAACCATATTGGACTAAAATAAGCATAGGGAGGATGAAAATGAACTAAATGTAAATCCAATGCAAAAACACACCTATTGGATGCACAAGATTGGTTAAAAACCCTAATTGGACAAGAATAAGCCTAGGGAGGATAAAAATGACTAAAAGTTAATCCAATGAACCAAACACAGATATTCAAAGTGTTGGATTTTGATCCTTTGATTCCTAATTTTGACATAATTCACAATTCAACAATATTCATACTTAATATGATAAATCTAATATTTCAATTGAGCAAAATTTCAGGAACACCAATTCAATCACACACACTTGTATCAAATTGCTTGGAACACAAGAAATCAACAAAAGTTGAATTCTGACTATGTAAATCGATTGGTAAATCGATTGCATAACAAGGGTGTAAGAAATCGTAAGTGTTTGTAAATGTACAATCGATTAGGCAATCGATTAGCTTAATTAAAAATGAAAACTGCACAAGTCAGTAGCCTCTGATTTGGAGAGTAATCGATTGAGCAATCGATTGAACATTTCACAAATCAAACCTGATGGTAACACATCGATTGGTAAATCGATTGAATGAGTCACAGTGGCACTCCAGTGCTGAGGAAATCGATTGGCAAATCGATTGACAAAGTATCATTTGAAAAATAACCTCACCTGTGACAAATACAATCGATTGGACAATCTATTGTTGTTATTTTCATTTTGATAAAGTTTGGTTGCAATCGATTGGGAAATCGATTGAACTAAACACCAGGTAAAAACTTTTCAGGAACATGCTACCAAAGCGATTGACACATCGATTGACATCAAATAACTGAGCCACTGTTTTGAAAACAATCGATTAGCAAATCGATTGAAACAAACTTTTTGAAAACACAGTAAACTCTGAGACTTGGCAAATCGATTGAGTAATCGATTGAAGTTACTTTTATTAAAAGAGTTTCCCAGCAATCGATTAGGAAATCGATTTATACAAGTCTGGACATGTTTTACTGAAAAGTGGTTTTAAAGAATCGATTGGTAAATCGATTAGCTTGTATAGTTTCAAGATTAAAGAAAACCAAGAATCGCGAAATCGATTGGCACATCGATTAAGCATATGTTTTAACTTTAATAAATCGATTGAGGAATCGATTTAGGAGTTGGTTTTTCAGAAACTATATAAGATGTCTTTCAATCTTTATTCTAATAACTTTCACATAACTTTTTCATAACATTTCATAACTTTCATAATTTCTCATATGCTCTCAAAACTGTTCATAACAACAAACTAACAACTTCATAATTGTGATTACAGATCTCAATACAGTTTGTTGACAATCTAAGAGAAATGATAATGTGCTCAAGAACAATCCATGAATATCCAGATTTGTGAGGAGCAACATTCATAAAGATTGAAGACCCTTTTGTTTTACATCTTTTATTCATTCTGTAATAAATCTTTGAACCAAAACGAACGTTGAAAATCCAGCTAGAAACTGGTGGCTACTTTCTTGGGTGAGAGGTCTCAACAAGAAAGAGTTGTACTTTGATTTTGTGTTAGGCTGACGATTGTCTACAAGGATCAAAGGGGTTGATAGAAAGCCAGCTAGAAACTGGTGGCTACTTTCTTGGGTGAGAGTGCTCAACAAAAAAGAGTCGCACTGTGATTCTGTGATAGGTTGACGAGTATCTACAAGGATCAGAGGGTATTCAATAGGGAAGAGATCATTAAGATAGATAGGTTTCAGGGAGGAAACTGGACAATCTTGTAATTGATTCTTTCTATTGAAGGAGAAGAAAATCTGAAATCCGATTGGATTTTCAGGACTGGACGTAGGTTGTTGAGGACAACCGAACCAGGATAAATCTCTGTGTTTTTCTTCTCTAACTCTCTCTCTTTAATTTTCTATATTGCTAACTTTGTATGCCACAAAATTTAATTTCCGCTGTGCACTTGATGCTGATTAATTTTGTAACGTAAACTGATATATTTTCTGTTATTTCGAGGTCATTGATACCAACAATTGGTATCAGAGCTAACTTCTTGAGAGGTAAAACTTATAAGAAGATGGCCTCAACTGACGTTCTGGGAGAAGGAGCTTCGTTAGCACGACCACCAGCTTTCAACGGTACAGCCTACATGTACTGGAAGCAAAGAATGCTCATATTCCTGGAAGCAAGTGGCATAGATATCCTTGATGCTGTTGAAAACGGTCCGTACATTCCCAAGATTGCAGGAACTGACAACTCAATGATCTTAAAGCCTAGAGCCGACTGGTCAGATGATGACAAGAAGAAGGTTGGTTTCAATGCGAAGGCGAAGAACATAATCACATCAGCCCTATGTGCAGAAGAGTTCTTTAGAGTATCCAATTGCAAATCAGCAAAAGAGATGTGGGACATCCTCCAAGAAACTCATGAAGGTACTACTGATGTTAAGAGAGCTCGTGTGAATACGCTCATGCACGAATATGAATTATTTAGCATGAAGAAAGAAGAGTCAATCAGTGATTTGCAAACAAGATTCACACACATTGTCAACAACCTGCATGCACTAGGAAAATATGTGGATAACGAACAGCAGATCGGAAAGATTATGAGATGCTTAACCAGAGAATGGCAGCCCAAGATTACCGCAATAGCTGAGTCTAAGGATCTAGCAAAGATGACGACAACAATTTTATTTGGTAAATTGAGGGAACATGAAATGGAATTACAACGACTGGATGAATCCGAAATGGAAAGCAGGAAAAAGAAAGGTTTGTCTCTGAAGGTTCAAGCAAAGCAATCTAAACCTGAATCCGATAGCTACTCAGATGGATCCAGCAGTGAAAATGAAGGAACTGAAATCGAATCACTTGTCAAGAAATTTAAGAAGTTTCTGAAGAAGAAAGATAGCAAATTCAGAAAACCATCCAGCTCTAAGACTAGTGACATCAAGACAGTTACATGTTATGAATGTGGTAAGATTGGTCACACAAAGTCGGAATGCTACAAACTGAAGAACAAGAATAAGGGTCACAAAGCCAAAAGAGCATATATTGCATGGAGTGACAACGATAATGATGAGTCCTCTGTCTCTTCGAATGAAGAAGAAGTGAATTTATGTCTCATGGCTCACACTAATTCAGAATCTGACAGTGAGGTTAGTTCGCAATTTAATCCAACATATGATGAATTACAAGAAGCTTTCAATGAATTGCATGATGACTATGTGAAATCCATAAAACAGTTGTTAAGCACAAAGAAAATGCTTGAACAAATGAATGTTGAGCATAAAGAAATTGAAAATTTATGTGAACAACTGAAAAAGGATTCACATGAAAAATCTGCAAAGTGCATTGAACTTGAAAATACAGTTGCATCATTAAAATCTGATTTATTAAATTTTGCAAATAGTAAAGATAAGCTAAATGTCATACTTAGCAATCAAAGACATGTTCATGAAAAATCTGGTTTAGGATATACACCAAATATGCATGTCAAAAGAAAAAATAAAAACAGATCTGGTATTGGGTATATGCAAACCAGAAATGTCAAACATGGTAACAAAACTGTTATTGCTAAGAGTATGTATGACACCTTTACTAAACCAAACAAATATTCATCCTTTGATGGCAAATGTCATTTCTGTTGTAGAAAGGGACATTTTGTGTCTAATTGCATATTTAAAAAATTAGCCAATCAAGGATGGAAGCAAGTTTGGATAGCAAAAGAATCTGTGTTTAAGACTGACCCCCCAGGACCCAATCTGAATTGGGTACCTAGATCCAAAAATTAATTATGTTTTTGCAGGTGTACTTGACATCCACCAAGCAAGATTGATATTTGAAAGTGGATGCTCAAGACACATGAAATGAGACAAGTATGAGAATCTTGTCATTAACATTAAATGAAGATTAAATGAAGGAAGATTGGTCAACCAAGTTGCATTGATAACAAAGGAAAAGAGTCAATAGCAGTTAATCTGAAGTTTTTTTGTTTAAATCGATTGATTAATCGATTTCGAGTTTGGTCTTTGTTGTTTATAAAATCGATTTGGAAATCGATTTGGTTAGCCCAGACTTCAGAGTTTTTGGAAAAATTTTGTAGAAATCCCGAGCATCGATTTGGCAATCGATTGATTCAGTGTTCAGTATTTGAATTTTTGGGACAATCGATTTGGACATCGATTTAGTAAAACGGACAATCGATTTGGGAATCGATTAGGAAAATGACCGTTGCGAATTTCTTTACTAGCCGTTGGACATCATAATTACACAATCGATTAAGGATTCGGTGTAACGGTAAACAAATCGATTTGGCAATCGATTGATAAGGGTAAAAGTATAAAAAGGAACAGGTCTAAATCGATTTCTTCACTGTTTAAGCCCAGATTTCTACATTTCTTTCTCTGCTTCATCTTCTTCCTCTGTCTCTGCAACTGATATCTGCATTATATCTGAACTCTATCTTCACTCACCTCTTCTATTTGCAACAATGGCTCGAGTGAAACAAACACAAGCACATACTCCTTCACCTTCATCATCTTCCACCAGTGAAACTCCCTCACCGCCACCTACTGTGTCTAAGAGAATTTCTATTCCTACTCACAAAATTCTTGCAAAGGACAAGGGCAAGGCTCCTGCTCCTATTCCAGAAAAGATCAAGAAAAGGAAGGAACCACCAAGTGAGAAGCTTTTGGCGGATGCTATGAAAGAAATTGCTCAGAAGAAAAAGAAGCCAGTTACATCACCCCCACCGAAGAAAACTCCAGCACCTAAAGAGAAGGATGTAGAAGTTACCATTCCAGCAGAGTTTCTTAAACGGAAAATTCATGAAGGCAGAACCCTGGACTTTGGTTTCTTTGATACAGAAGGCTTCACATTCCAAGATCATCTGAGATTTCATGGTCTTGAAGGTTTTCTTTCATCTACTTTGGACAGCTATCCGAAACTGATACGGGAATTTTACGCAAATTTCAAGCTCACTAATGACGGATTCAAAACTCAGGTTAAAGGTAAAAAGTTATCAATGTCTTTTGAAGATTTTGCTGAATTGACAGGATTGCCATTTCACGGACAATCAATAGACGGCAGTTCTGATGCGGATGCAGCTGACGAAGGATGGGAAGCATCGCTGGACAGGCACACGGCAGTAAAAGATATTATGATTGATGGTTTTGTGGAAACTATCTCATTGCCTATTGGTCAGATGAAGGTACAGCAACGCATGCTCATGTATACTTTAACAAGAATGCTTGTACCTCGATCAGGAAATCACGCGGTTGTTCAGAAGCTTGATATTATACTATTATGGGGATTGTCCAAGGAGCTTAAGATGAGTTGGACATGGATTGTGCTAAGGCACATGTTAGAAGCTTCACACAGTAAGCTCATGTTGCCTTATCCGCAGTTGGTTACAAAGGTTCTCAAGCACTTCAAGGTATCGTTGTTGAATGAAGAATCTGCAAAGACTACACTCATCTTCGGCGAAGCGATTGTGAATCAGATGAAACTGAAGAAAGTAGATAATGTTTGGATTAGACCAATGTCAAATGTTGAACCAACTCCTCCACAAGCCTCTGAATCAGCAGCTGAGACTCCTGCATTTGTTGTAAAACTGATGGAATTTATGGCAGCTCAAATGGAACACAACGCCAAAACACTAGAGTCTAATGCAAGGATGGAAGCTACTTTGACATCTATCCAAACATCCCTGAAATCAGTTGTTCAGGATGTTGCTGCAATTCAAGCACACCTTGGTCTCAAGCTATCTTTTGAAGATATAGCGCATATTGGTCGACAAGCAACTGAGGAACCACAGCCAGATCCTCTAGATCGGTCTGCGACTCACGGTGAGGAGACACCTGCTGAGGATAATACAGCGGTCTCTACCTCTCCCCTGGATGATAGTGAGAACCAGCCCACTTTAGGAGATTAGATGGTCAAGTTCCTTATTTGTGATGTCTTATTTTTTTTTTGCTGCTTTGTTGTTTTGCTGTTTTATATTTTGTTAATAATATATATGTATGAGCAAATGTATCAATTGTTATCATATAAACATTGCCATACTACATCTGTTGCATATCTGTTTGTTTGATCTGATGCACTGCACATGTTGTTTACATTCAGTTATCTTAATCATGTTATGCTCAGTAATTGCTCTGAAATTTTTTAATCCGATATACAAGTTATATGATCTCTATTCCTATGCTTATGTTCTTTAACATAGGGGGAGGTTTTGTTTCTGCCTTTTTTCCTTAATTGACAAAGGGGGAGAAAAATTATAACTTGATAACTTGATAGTATGATTGTTGTTGCATTATCAAGGGGGAGCATCTGTTGTTGTTGCATTATTAAGGGGGAGAATCTGATGTTCTGATGATGTTTTTTTTGCTCTGTTACTTAATAATGTAATAATACTCATGCTGTTTTGACACATGCTCTGATGCTCTGATTTGGTACATATTTAATGCTATAAATTGATTTCTTTGGTATGATTTTGAAATGGTTTGATATGCTCAAGTTACAATTGTATGAATTGTCAATTATGCCAAAAAGGGGGAGATTGTTGGATTTTGATCCTTTGATTCCTAATTTTGACATAATTCACAATTCAACAATATTCATACTTAATATGATAAATCTAATATTTCAATTGAGCAAAATTTCAGGAACACCAATTCAATCAATCACACACACTTGTATCAAATTGCTTGGAACACAAGAAATCAACAAAAGTTGAATTCTGACTATGTAAATCGATTGGTAAATCGATTGCATAACAAGGGTGTAAGAAATCTTAAGTGTTTGTAAATGTACAATCGATTAGGCAATCGATTAGCTTAATTAAAAATGAAAACTGCACAAGTCAGTAGCCTCTGATTTGGAGAGTAATCGATTGAGCAATCGATTGAACATTTCACAAATCAAACCTGATGGTAACACATCGATTGGTAAATCGATTGAATGAGTCACAGTGGCACTCCAGTGCTGAGGAAATCGATTGGCAAATCGATTGACAAAGTATCATTTGAAAAATAACCTCACCTGTGACAAATACAATCGATTGGACAATCTATTGTTGTTATTTTCATTTGGATAAAGTTTGGTTGCAATCGATTGGGAAATCGATTGAACTAAACACCAGGTAAAAACTTTTCAAGAACATGCTACCAAAGCGATTGACACATCGATTGACATCAAATAACTGAGCCACTGTTTTGAAAACAATCGATTAGCAAATCGATTGAAACAAACTTTTTGAAAACACAGTAAACTCTGAGACTTGGCAAATCGATTGAGTAATCGATTGAAGTTACTTTTATTAAAAGAGTTTCCCAGCAATCGATTAGGAAATCGATTTATACAAGTCTGGACATGTTTTACTGAAAAGTGGTTTTAAAGAATCGATTGGTAAATCGATTAGCTTGTATAGTTTCAAGATTAAAGAAAACCAAGAATCGCGAAATCGATTGGCACATCGATTAAGCATATGTTTTAACTTTAATAAATCGATTGAGGAATCGATTTAGGAGTTGGTTTTTCAGAAACTATATAAGATGTCTTTCAATCTTTATTCTAATAACTTTCACATAACTTTTTCATAACATTTCATAACTTTCATAATTTCTCATATGCTCTCAAAACTGTTCATAACAACAAACTAACAACTTCATAATTGTGATTACAGATCTCAATACAGTTTGTTGACAATCTAAGAGAAATGATAATGTGCTCAAGAACAATCCATGAATATCCAGATTTGTGAGGAGCAACATTCATAAAGATTGAAGACCCTTTTGTTTTACATCTTTTATTCATTCTGTAATAAATCTTTGAACCAAAACGAACGTTGAAAATCCAGCTAGAAACTGGTGGCTACTTTCTTGGGTGAGAGGTCTCAACAAGAAAGAGTTGTACTTTGATTTTGTGTTAGGCTGACGATTGTCTACAAGGATCAAAGGGGTTGATAGAAAGCCAGCTAGAAACTGGTGGCTACTTTCTTGGGTGAGAGTGCTCAACAAAAAAGAGTCGCACTGTGATTCTGTGATAGGTTGACGAGTATCTACAAGGATCAGAGGGTATTCAATAGGGAAGAGATCATTAAGATAGATAGGTTTCAGGGAGGAAACTGGACAATCTTGTAATTGATTCTTTCTATTGAAGGAGAAGAAAATCTGAAATCCGATTGGATTTTCAGGACTGGACGTAGGTTGTTGAGGACAACCGAACCAGGATAAATCTCTGTGTTTTTCTTCTCTAACTCTCTCTCTTTAATTTTCTATATTGCTAACTTTGTATGCCACAAAATTTAATTTCCGCTGTGCACTTGATGCTGATTAATTTTGTAACGTAAACTGATATATTTTCTGTTATTTCGAGGTCATTGATACCAACACAAAGCACAAGATTGTTTAAAAACCCTAATTGCACTAGAATAAACCTAGGGATGACGAAAATGACCTAAATGCTAATCTAATGACACAAACACACCTATTGGATGCACAAGATTGGTTAAAAACCCTAATTGGACAAGAATAAGCCTAGGGAGGACGAAAATGATCTAAAATATAATCCAATGACACAAACACACCTACGGGATGCACATGATTAGTTAAAAACCCTAATTTGACTAGAAAAAGCCTAAGGAGGAAGAAAATGACCTAAATGTTAATCCAATGACACAAAGACACCTATTGGAAGCACAAGTTTGGTTTAAAACCCTAATTGGACTAGAATAATCTTAGGGAGGATAAAAATGACCTAAATGCTAATCAAATGACACAAATGAACTTATTGGACGCACAAGATTGGATAAAAACCCTAATTGGACTAGAATAAGACTAGGGAGGATGAAAATGACCAAAATGTTAATCCAATTAAACAAATGAACTTATTGGATGCACAAGATTGGTTAAAAACTCTAATTTTACTAGGACAAGCCTAGGGAGGACTAAAATGACATAACTGTTAATCCTATAACCTAAAAACACCGACTGGGTGCACATGATTGGTTAAAGACACTAATGGACTAAAATAAGCATATGGATGACGAAAATGACATAAATGTTAATCCAATGAAACAAATGAACTTATTGTATGCACATGATTGGTTAAAAACCCTAATTGGAATACAATAAGCCTAGAGAGGATGAAAATGAGCCAAGGGAGGAAGAAATTTTCTGTAATATTAATCCTAATTGGACTAGAATAAGCCAAGGGAGGACGAAATTGTCCGTAATATTAATCCAATTAGACAAATGAACTTATTGGATGCACAAGAATGGTTAAAAACCCTTATTGGACTAGAATAAGCCTAGGAATGATTAAAATGACCTATATGTTAATCCAATGACACAAATGAACTTATTAGATGCATAAGATTGGTTAAAATCCCTTATCGGACTAGAATAAACCTCAAGAGGTAAAAAATGACTTAAACGTTAATCCAATGACACAAACACACATATTGGTAGCACGAGATTGGTTCAAAACCCTAATTGGACTAAAATAAGCCTAGGGAGGACGAAAATAACCTAAATGTACATCCAATGACACAAAGACACCTACTGGATGCACAAGATTGGTTAAAAACCCTAATTGGACAAGAATAAGCCTAGGGAGGACGAAAATAACTAAAAGTTAATCCAATGAACCGAACACACATATTGAAATCACAATATTGGTTAAAAACCCTAATTGCACTAGAATAAGCCTAGGGATGATGAAAATGACCTAAATGCTAATCTAACGACACAAACACACCTATTGGATGCACAAGATTGGCTAAAAAACCATAATTGGAAAAGAATAAGCCTAGGGAGGATGAAAATAACCTAAAATTTAATCCAATGACACAAAAACACCTATTGGATGCAGATGATTGGTTAAAAATTCTAATTTGACTATAATAAGCCTAGGGAGGAAGAATATGACCTAAAGGTTAATCCAATGATACAAATGAACTTATTGGATGCACAAGATTGGTTAAAAACCCTAATTGGACTAGAATAAGCTTAGGGAGGATGAAAATGACCTAAATGTTAATCCAATGACACAAACACACCTATTGGACGAAAATGACCTAAAAAATTAATCCAATGACACAAATGAAATTATTTTATGCACAAGATTGGTTAAAAACCCTAATTGGACTAGACTAAGCCTATGGAGAATGAAAATGACCTAAATGGTAATCCAATGACCCAAACTTACCTATTGGAAGCACAAGATTAGTTAAAAATCCTAATTTGACTAGAATAAGACTACAGAGGACCAAAATGACCTAACTGTTTATCCGATGACACAAACACACCTATTGGATACACAAGATTGGTTAAAACCCCTAATTGGACAAGAATAAGCCTAGGGAGGACAAAAATGACTTAAAAAATTAACCAATGGCACAAATGAATTTATTGGATGCACAAGATTGGTTAAAAACCATAATTGGTCTAGAATACGTTTAGGGAGGACGAAAATGACCTAAATGTTAATCCAATAACAAAAATGAACTTATTGTATGCACATGATTGGTTAAAAACCCTAATTGGAATACAATAAGCCTAGAGAGGATGAAAATGACCTAAATGTTAAACCAACGAAACAAACTCACCTATTGGAAGCACAAGATTGGTTAAAAACCCTAATTTCACAAGAATAAGCCTAGGGAGGATGATAATGACTATTAGTTTATCGAATGACACAAACACACATTTTGAAAGCACAAGATTGGTTAAAAATCCTAATTGGACTAGAATAAGCCTAGGTAGGTTGAAAATGACCTAAACGTTATTCCAATGACACAAACACAGCTATTGGATGCACAAGATTGGTTAAAGACCCTAATTGGACAAGAATAATCCTAGGGAGGATGAAAATGACCTAAAATTTAAGCCAATGAGACAAACAAACCTATTGGATGCACATGATTGGTTAAAAATCTTAATTGGCGTAGAATAATTTTAGGGAGGATACAAATGACCTAAATGTTAATCCAATGACACAAACACACCTATTGGATGCACAAGAATAATTTTAGGGAGGAGGAAAATGACCTAAATGTTAACCCAATGACACAAATGAACTTATTGGATGCACAAGATTGGTTAAAAAAACCTAATTGGACTAGAAAAAGTCTAGGGAGGATTAAAATGTCCTAAATGTTAATCCAATGACACAAATGAACTTATTGGATGCATAAGATTGGTTAAAATCTCTAATTCGACTGGAATAAGACTATGGACAATGAAAATGACCTAAATATTAATCCAATGACACAAACACACCTATTGATTGCATAAGATTGGTTAAAAATCCTAATTGGAAAAGAATAATCCCCAAGAGGATGTAATTGACCTAAAAGTTCATCCAACGACACAAACACACTTATTGGAATTACAAGATTGGTTAAATACCCTAATTGGACAAGAATAAGGTTAGATAGGATGAAATTGGCTAAAATTTAATCCAATGACACAAACACACATATTGGAAGCACTAGATTGGTTAAAAACCCTAATTGGACTAGAAAAAGCCTACGCAGGACGAAAATGACCTTAATGTTAATCCAATTTCAAAAACACCCATATTGGTAGCCCAAGATTTGTTAAAAACCCTAATTGGACTAGAACAAGCCTAGGTAGGACGAAAATGACCTAAATGTTAATCCTATGACACAAACACACCTATTTAAATGCACAAGATTGGTTAAAAACTCTAATTGGACTAGAATTAATCTAGGGAGGACGAAAATGACCTAAATGTTAATCCAATGACACAAATGAACTTATTTGATGCCCAAGATTGGTTTAAAACCTGAATTGGACTAGAATAAGCTTAGGGAGGAGAAGAATGACCTAAATGTTAATCCAACGACACAAATGAACTTATTTGATGCCCAAGATTGGTTTAAAACCCAAATTGGACTAGAATAAGCTTAGAGATGATGAAAGTGACCTAAATGTTAATCCAATGACACAAATGAACTTATTGGATGCACAATATTGGTTAAAAACCTAATTGGAGAAGAATAAGCCTAGGGAGAATGAAAATGACCTAAATGTTAATCCAACGACAAAAATGAACTTATTAGACGCACAAGATTGGTTAAAAATCCCTAATTGGACTAGAATTAGCCTATGGCGGACGAAAATGACTTAAATTTTAATCCAATGACACAAACTCACGAATTGGATGGACTACATTGCTTAAAAAACGCTAATTGGACTAGAAAAAGCCTAGGGAGGATGAAACTGACCTAAATGTTAATCCAATTACACAAACACACCTATTGGATGCACAAGATTGGTTAAAAACCCTAATTGGACTAGAACAAGCCTAGGTAGGACGAGAATGACCTAAAGGTTAATCCTATGACACAAACAAACCTATTGTATGCATAAAATTGGTTAAAACACCTAATTGGACTAGAATTATTACACAAGAGGGACGAAAATGATCTAAATGTTAATCCAATGACACAAATGAACTTATTGGATGCACAAGAATGGTTAAAAAATCTGAATTGGACTAGAATAAGCCACATGATAATGAAAATGACCTCAATGGTAATCCCATTACACAAAAACACCTATTGGATGCACAAGATTGGTTAAAAAACCCTAATTGGACTAGAATAAGCCTAGGGAGGATTAAAATGACCTAAATGTTTATCCAATGACAAAAACACACCTATTGGATGCAAAAGATTGGTTAAAAACCCTAATTGGACTAGAAAAAGCTTTGGGTGGATGAAAATGACCTTAATGTTTATCCAATGACACAAACACACCTATTGGATGCACAAGATTGGTTTAAAACACGAATTGGACTAGAATAATGTTAGGGAGAACGAAAATGACCTAAATGTTAATCCAATGACACAAATGAACTTATTGGATGTAAAAGATTTGTTAAAAAACCTTATTGGACTAGAATAAACCTAGGGAGGAAGAAAATGACCTAATTTTACTAGAACAAGCCTAAGGAGGACGAAAATGAACTAACTGTTAATCCTATGACCTAAAAACACCCACTGGATGCACATGATTGGTTAAAAACCCTAATGGACAAGAATAAGCCTAGGGAGGACGAAAATGACTAAAAGTTAATCCATTGACACAAACACAGATATTGAAAGCACAAGCTTGGTTAAAAACCCTAATTGGACTAGAATAAGCCTAGGGAGGATGAAAGTGACCTAAATGTTAATCCAATAACACAAACACACCTATTGGTTAAAAAACCCTAATTTGACTAGAATAAGCCTTGGAAGGACGAAAATAACCTAAAAGTTAATCCAATGACACAAACACACTTATTGGATTAACATGATTGATTAAAAAGCCTAATTTGACTAGAATAAGCCTCGGGCGGAAGAAAATGATCTAAATGTTAATCCAACGACACAAATATTAATACAAGGACACACACACACCTATTGGATGCACAAGATTGGTTTTAAAACTCTAATTGGACAAGAAGAAGTCTAGGGAGGACGAAAATGACCTAATAGTTAATCCAATGACAAAAATTAAACTTATTGGATGCACAATATTGGTTAAAAATCGTAATTGGACTAGAATATGCATCGGAATGTTGAAAATTACCTAAATGTTAATCCAATGACACAAACGCACCTATTGGATGCACAAGATTGGTATATAAACCTTAATTGGACTAGAATAAGCCTATGGAGGATGAAAAATGACCTAAATGTTAATCCAATGACACAAATGAACATATTGGATGCACAGGATTGGTTAAAAAACCCTAATTGGAATAGAATAAGCTTAGGGAGGATGAAAATGACCTAAATGTTGATCCCATGACGCAAATGAAGTAACAATGTCGATTTACAAGAAAGGGGGGTTTGAATTGTAAATGTGCCTTTTAAAAATTCCTGTTAAAACTTAAGAAAATAACTCAAGAATGATCTTGGTTATGAAAACAGAAAACGGAGAACGTTCTTTGTTTATGTTATAAAACAGAGAACGTTCTTAGATTAGCAGAAAATCAGTTTCTATTTTATCTTAATTGATCAATGCAGTATAATAAAGAAATAGATAGGAAAGAGAATACCACACAAAGATTTATCCTGGTTCACCCAACGTGGGTTACGTCCAGTCCTCACACTGTGAGATTTTCCACTAAGTGTTTAAAACGAAGAGCCTTCTTAATCTTACAACACCTAGAATAGATCAACCTTGATCTATTTCCACCTTAATTACTTTCCACCCAGAAAGCAATTACAACACCTATCTAACCTTGATAGGAAGCAATCTTAAACAAACTATAAAGAAACTCTTATAGTTTGAGTTTTTACAAATGATTGAATTTGACAGAATCTGATATTGCTCAACTCTTGTTTGAGAATAGATTCTTTACAGAGTATCTAATGACAATTTCACAGCTGATATGTGAATGTGCAGCAGTGGCTGTTTCGCGAATTGCAGAAAATGATGTTGCCTCTGTTTTTTGCAGAATTTCAAGCTTAAGTGTGATTGTATATTGTTGATTACTTAGCACTTGAATTTCTTT
The DNA here is from genome assembly GCA_002896215.2 of Cicer echinospermum. Taxonomy (NCBI): domain Eukaryota; kingdom Viridiplantae; phylum Streptophyta; class Magnoliopsida; order Fabales; family Fabaceae; genus Cicer; species Cicer echinospermum. The sequence goes on along the minus strand of PGTU02016836.1, from coordinate 10,403 downwards.
CTTAGACTCGGGATAATGGGCTTTCTATTTATAGGCTGTAGATGTACTTGAATGAAGGTACAATAGCTGTTGGAGAGACTTTGCTTTTTGGACTGAAACATTATTTTAGAATAAAAATAATCCTTCTTTGAAATAGCTTTTTGACTTTTAATGGTTTAGCACAGGATTGGTTAAGATGGGTTAAAAACCCTAATTGGAAAAGAATAAGCCCTAGGAGGACGAAAATGACCTAAAAAATTTATCGATGCACAGGATTGGTTAAAAACCCTAATTGGACTAGAATAAGCCTACGTAGAAAGAAAATAACCTAAATGTTAATCCTATGACACAAACACAACTATTGTATGCACAAGATTGGTTAAAATACCTAATTGGACTAGAATTAGCACAGGGAGGACGGAAATGACCTAAATGTTAATCCAATGACACAAACACATAAATTGGATGCAAAAATTCGTTAAAAACCCTAATTGGACTAGAACAAGCCTAGGGACGATGAAAGTGACCAAAATGTTAATCCAATGACACAAATGAACTTATTGGATGCACAAGATTGGTTAAAAACCCTAATTGAACTAGAATAAGTATAGGGAAAATGAAAATGACCTAAATGTTAATCCAGTGACACACACACACACTTATTGGATGCACCAGATTAGTTAAAAACCCTAATTGGACAAGAATAAGCCTAGGGATGACGAAAATGACCAAAAAGTTAATCCAACGACCCAAACATGCCTATTGGATGCCCATGTTTGGTTAAAACCCCAAATTGGACTTGAATAAGCGTTGGGAGGACGAAAATGAGCTAAATGATAATCCAATGACACCAACACACCTATTGGATGCGCAAGATTGGTTAAAACCCTAAATGGACAACAATATGCCTTGGGATGACGAAAATGACCAAAAAGTTAATCCAAAGACACAAATTAACTTATTTGATGCACAAGATTGGTTAAAAACCCTAATTGGACTAGAATAAGCCTAGGGAGGACGAAAATGACCAAAATGTTAATCCAATGACACAAATGAACTTTTTAGATGCACAAGATTGGTTAAAAACACTTATTGGACTAGAATAAGGTTAAGGAGGACAAAAATGACCTAATTTTTAATCCAACGACACAAATAAATGTAATGGATGCACAAGATTGGTTTTTAACCCGAATTGGACTAGAATAAGCCTAGGGAGGATAAAAATGGCCTAAATGTTAATCCAATGACACAAATGAACTTATTGGATGCACTAGATTGGTCAAAAAAACTCATTGGACTCGAATAAGCCAAAGGAAGATGAAAATGACGTAAATGTTAATCCAATGACACAAACAAACCTATTGGATGCACAAGATTTCTTAAATGCCATAATAGGACAAGAATAAGCATAGGGAGGACGAAAATGACCTAAAAGCTAACCTAATGACACAAACACACATATTGGAAGCACAACATTGGTTAAAAACCCTAATTGGACTAGAATAAGCATAGGGAGGATGAATATGACCTAAATGTTAATCCAATGACACAAATATATCTATTGGATGGACAAGTTTGATTAAAAACACTAATTGGACTAGAATAAGCCTAGAGAGGACGAAAATGAGCTGAATGATCATCCAGTGACACAAAGACACCTATTGGAAGCACAAGATTGGTTAAAAATCCTAATAAGACAAGAATAAGCCTAGGGATGATCAAAATGACCTAAAAGTTAATGCAATGACAAAAATGAATCTATTGCATGCACAAGATTAGTTAAAAACCCTAATTGGACAAGAATAAGCCTAGGGATGATGAAAATGGCCTAAAAGTTAATCCAATGACACAAATGAACTTATTGTGTGCACAAGATTTGTTTACAAACCTAATTGGAAATGAATAAGCCTATCGAGGAAGAAAATGACCTAAAAGTTAATCCAATGACACAAACACGCCTAATGGAAGCACAACATTGGTTAAAAACCCTAATTGAACTAGAATAAGAATAGGGAGGATGAAAATGACCTAAATATCAATCCTATGACAAAAACACACTTATTGACAGCATTAGATTGGTTAAAAACCCTAATTGGAAAAGAATAATCTCCAGGAGGACGTAAATGACCTAAAAGTTAATCCAACGACACAAACACACATATTGGAAGCACAAGATTGGTTAAATACCCTAATCGGACTAGAATAAGCCTAGGGAGAATGAAAATGACCTAAATGTTAATCCAATGACACAAACACACCTATTGGATGCACAAGATTGGTTAACCCTAATTGGACAAGAATAAGCTTACGCATGACGAAAATGACTAAGAGTTAATCCAATGACACAAACACATATGTTGGAGGCACAAGATTAGTTAAAAAACCCTAATTGTACTAGGGAGGATGAAAATCACCTTAATGTTAATCTAATTACACAAACACACCTATTGGGTGCACAAGATTTGTTAAAAAACCTTAATTGGGCTAGAAAAAGCCTAGGGAGGATGAAAACGACCTTAATGTTAATCCAATTATACAAACACACCTATTGGGTGCTAAAGATTTGTTAAAATCCCTAATTGGGCTAGAACAAGCCTCGATCGGACGAAAATGACCTAAATGTTAATCCTATAACACAAACACACCTATTGAACGCACAAGATTGGTTAAAAACCCTAATTGGACTAGAATAAGCCTATGGAAGACGAAAATGACTTAAATGTTACTCCAATGACACAAACTGACCTATTGGATGCACAAGATTGGTTAAAAACCCTAATTGGACAAGAATAAGCCAAGGGAGGATGAAAATGACCTAAATGTTAATCCAATGACACAAACACACATATTGGATGCACAAGATTGGTTAAAAACCCTAATTGGATAAGAATTAGCCTAGGGAGGACGTAAATGAATTAAATGATAATCCAATGACATAATGACCACCTATTGGATGCAAAGATTGGTTAAAAACCTAATTGGACAAGAATAAGCCTAGAGTGGACGAAAGTGACCTAAAAGTTAATCCAATGACACAAACACACATATTGGATGCACAAGATTGATTAAAAACCCTAATTGGACAAGAAGAAACCTAGGGATGACGAAAATGACGTAAAAGTTAATCCAAAGACACAAATGAACTTTTTGGATGCACAAGATTGGTTAAAAACCCTAATTTGATTAGAATAAGCCTAGCGAGGATGAAAATGATCAAAATGTTAATCCAATGCCACAAATGAACGTATTAGATGCACAGTAATGGTTAAAAACCCTACTTGGACTAGAATAAGTTTAGAGAGGACGAAAATGACGTAAATGTTAATCCAATGACACAAATTAACTTAATGGATGCACAAGATTGGTTACAATCCCAAACTGGACTAGAATAAGCTTAAGAAGAAAGAAAATGACCTTATAGTTAATCCAATGACACCAACACAACTATTGGATGCAGTAGATTGATTAAAACCCTAATTGGACTAGAATAAGCCTAGGGAGTAGGAATATGACCTACATGTTAAATTAATGACACAAATGAACTTATTGGAAGCACAAGGCTGGTTGAAAACCCTAATTGGACAAGAATAAGGCTAGGGAGGACGTAAATGACCTAAATGTTTATCGAATGACACATATGAACTTATTGGATGCACAAGATTGGTTAAAAACCCTAATTGGACTAGATTAAGCCTAGCGAGGACGAAAATGTCCTAAATATTAATCCAATGACCCAAATGAACTTATTGTGTAACACCCCGTTTTTTCAAAGCGAGGGTATATATTTTTTTTTCTCAAAAGTAATTAAAAACGAACAAAGAAATAAATCAGGAAATGCTTTTGGATAAATAATTGAGTCATTATAATTTACGCAGCGGAAAAGTTTCTCCAATTATAAATCCAAAACATTTTTACATAAACATCAAATGGTACATGGAACCCATCCAAAGATGATATCAAACTGATAATATTTGTATAAGTACAGTTTTCCAAACTAAAGATACTCCAAACCAAAAAGAAGGACCCCTAGTCCCTATACACCATCCTAATCTGATCATCCTGCCAAAAAGCTATACACCCTGAGTAATCTCCACGCGTCCCGTGAGATCCTCCTAACGTAACTGCAGTCAAGCGTTCCCATCTCCATTCCCGTCCGTAGGGTACGAACCGGTAGGATCGTCCTGACTCTCATCTGAGGGCAAAGCCCAGATTTCCACAATAATTGTAAAGGGTCACCAACCGAAATTAACAGATAACACATAACATTTAAGTTTTAAATGCACAAAATAACCTTTCAACTAAGCATGCACCTTAAAAGGATTTTCCATATGCTAAAAGTTCATATAATGCTTGCCAATTAACAATGAACTCAAAATGAAGTTCTCAAAGCATCAAGTAATACATAACTGACCAAAGCATTGATAAATCAATTGAGCAATCGATTATCTAACTCAAAATAAGTACTTTTGCTGAGGAAATCGATTGCCAAATCGATTTGGTCAGTTCTGCTGAGTTTCTGCATGACCAAATCGATTTCTAAGTCGATTTTGTCAGTTCTGATGAGTCCCTGGGTTGCCAAATCGATTTCCAAATCGATTCGGCAGTTTTGCTGAGTTCCTGCCTCTCTGCCAATCGATTTCCAAATTCGATTTCTTAAAAGATTTTGAAAGATATATTTTATACAATCGATTGGCAAATCGATTAGGTTAAAATGGTGAACTTCCTGCAACTCATCCAATCGATTGGGAAATCGATTTCCCTGATCGTTTTTCCAAAAATTCATGCATTAACTCAAGTCATTTCTAATCAAGTTCACAACCTAACACTTAGCAATTCCTACGCGATTACCACGGCAATTGGGATCTCGATAACCATCATACTTACACACAATAACCAACACATAACACTTAGCATTTTCAACGCAATTACCACGATAAATCAAAATTCAAATCAAATACGACTTGCGTGCCAAGCACCCTAATGCAATGCGTATATGCAAAAATGCATGGACTCGGAATTCCAAACCAAAACCCTCCTCGAAGGGCCGTAAATCATAATTGTACCGCCTATCGCAGGCCAAAGTACCAATTACCGAGGTGCCACCTATCACGGGTCAGCACGATTTACTAAAATGCGTAAATCATAAACGTACCACCTATCACGGGTCAGTACAGTTTACCGAGGTGTCACCTATCACGGGTCAACACGATTTACTAAAAGAAAAAGCGGGAATCGTAAACGTACCGCCTATCACAGACCAGTACTGTTTACCTAGGTGCCACCTATCACGGGTCATCACAATTCACCAAAAATGTAAATCGTAAATGTACCACCTATCACGGGTCAGTACAGTTTACCATGGTGTCACCTATCACGGGTCAACGCGATTTTCTAAATAGTAACTCGTAAACGTACCACCTATCACGGGTCAGTACAGTTTACCAAGGTGTCACCTATCACGGGTCAACACGAATTACTAAATAGTAAATCGTAAACGTACAACCTATAACGGGTCAATACAGTTTACCAAGGTGTCACCTATCACGGGTCGACACAATTTACCAAATGAAATGCATGAGCATACACAGACTCCATTCACAACAATCGTTAAGCAAATGCAGATATTAAAAGATTCCCCATTTTTAATACCCATTTAACTTAAACGACTTTCAAACAACATTAATTAAATAAGTCATTAAGAGATTCCCCGTTCTTAATACCGATTTAACTTAATGATTTTCAAAACAAAACGTTAAGCAAACAGTCATATTAAGAGATTCCCCATTCTTAATATACTTTTGACTTAAACGGTTTTCTCGCAAAACATTCGGTAAACGAGTCATTAAGAGATTCTCCATTCTTAATACTCATTTACCGAAACGATTTTCAAAAACGATAGTTAAGTAACCGAGACATTAAGAGATTCCCCATTCTCAACGCCCAGTTAACTTAAGCATTTTCCTCAAATACACATTAAGCAAACCGAGGTATTAAAAGATTCCCCATTTTTAATACTCGTTTAACTCTAATGGTTTTCAAATTCCACAGAAACAAATTCAAACATACTTTCACATTCAAACCATAATTCACAACAACCACACCAATTAACAACATCAAGTACGAACACACCAAATACAACGAACACAAATCACGCAAACATAACACCCAGATACATCCAATTTCATTTACCACGAAACATTCATCACTATAAACAAAACCTAACTCTAAGGTTTTTACCCATAACACACTAGTTTCGTTTTTCCCCAAATCGATACATTTAACCCTAACAAATTCCTTCCCACACAACTACAGATAAGTCCCTAATGCAAGCTAGAAGTTTGGAAGGAGCCCTTACCTCAACGTTAGCTTTAACGTGCGTTTCCGGTACCGCGAGTAATTCCGGTAAAAATCTCCGCTCGCAACGCCGCTTCCCAAATTAGTTCACTAGCACCGTAGCGTGGTGGTGAGCAACTTTCCCTTCTGTCTCTCCGAGAAATGAGGTTCGGATCTAGAAGAAACGGAGGGGTTTGTGTTTGGATCTCAAAACCGTTTTCTTCGTTTTCGAATCAAAGAGGAAGAGTGGAGTTGCGAAAACACTTGATCTAACTCACACCGACCTTGGGTCACTAGCTTTGAAGAAAAGGAAGCAACGAAAACGAAAAATGGAGAAGATGGATTTTTGGTTTTTCACGTGAGATGTTCAGAGGAAGGAGATGGAATTCGAGATTTTCCTTCCTTTCTATTTCTTTCCTTTGTTTTTCCTTTCTTCCTTTTTCCTTCCTTCCTTTATATACTATTTTCTTTTTCCTTTCCTTCCTTCTAGTTTTCCTTTCTTTTTTCCCCCAAACAACATATATAAATATAATAAATATAATTTAACAAATATCTCAAAATCTAGATATTTATTAAATTACCGTTTCACCCGAAACGCCTTAAATTCTTCGTAAAGGATTTTCCGCAGTTAAATTCAATTTATTTATCGACGAGAAATTCTAATTGGCATCGAAATATCTTTTTGATTAGAAAACTCCAAAATATTATTAACTTTGGCTTAAAAGCCTCCGAGCCAAAATCCAAAATATACCAAAAATACATAAAAGGGTACTTTAAAATTATGGGTCTTACATTACTCCCCCCCTAAAATTAGTTTCGTCCTCGAAACTATGCATCGATAAATAACTCTGGGTGTTGTTCCCTCATCTTGCTCTCCAGTTCCCAAGTCGCATCTCCAGTAATTGGGTTCCAGATCACCTTGACCAACGAAACATCCTTGGTCCTCAACCGCTTAATCTTCCTGTCATCGATTCTCACGGGTGGTACTTCGAACGACAGGTTATCCTTTAGCTGGATTGTGTCTGGTTCGATCACGTGAGATGGATCTGCGAGATATTTCCTCAACTGTGACACATGAAACACGTCATGAATATTGGACAGTATCGGAGGTAATGCAATCCGATAAGCAACCGGCCCAATTCGTGCCGAAATCTGATATGGTCCAATAAAATTTCGGAGTCAACTTCTTCGATTTCAAGGCTCTACCTACTCTAGTAGTAGGTGTGACTCTCAGAAACACATGGTCACCCTGTTCGAATTCCAAAAGTCTGCGACGCTTGTCCGCGTAACTCTTCTGGCGATCTTGTGAAGTCTTCATTTTCTCCTTGATCTTCTTACTTTAGCTGTGGTCTGTTGCACCATCTCTGGTCCGACGATCATATTCTCACCGTCCTTATACCAACACAAGGGCGTTTGACACTTGCGCCCATATAAAGCCTCGTAAGGTGCCATTCCAATACTTGCGTGGAAACTATTGTTGTAAGTGAACTCAATCAACGGAAGTACATCATCCCAGCTTCCTCTATCATCTAGTACACATGCTCTCAACAGATCTTCCAAGACTGATTCGTCCTTTCAGTCTGCCCGTCCGTTTGTGGATGGTAAGCTGAACTCAATCGTAGCTTCGTTCCCAACGCTTCGTGCAATGCTCCCCAAACATGCGATGTGAACTTCGGATCACGGTCTGATACAATGCTCGATGGTACCCCGTGTAACCTCACAATTTCGGCAATGTAGATCTCCGTTAGCTGATCTACCTTATAGGTGGTCCTTACCGGCAAAAAGTGAGCAGATTTAGTTAATCGATCCACTATCACCCATATGGAATCATTCTTCCTCCTTGTCTTTGGTAATCCGGTTATAAAATCCATGGAAATGCTGTCCCACTTCCATTCAGGTATATCTAAAGGTTGCAACATTCCAGCGGGTCGCTGATGTTCCACCTTCGCTTTCTAACAAGTTAGACAAGTGGATACATATTCCGCCACATGTTTCTTCATTCCTGGCCACCAATAATTCTGCCGCAAATCCTGATACATCTTTGTTGCTCCAGGGTGAATACTCAGCTTACTCTTATGCGCCTCTTCCAAAATCGTTTTCCGCATATCTGTAATGGCTGGTACACAAATCCTACCATTTACACCGCAAAACATTATCTGCCCCAATCTTGAACTCAGTCGTCTTCCCTTGTACTATTAGATTCCTCTTCTCTTGAATTAAGACGTCATCCTGAGAATTCGCAATGTCTTCAAGTAGTCCACTCGAGATCTTAATCATTCCGAATTTCAAAATTCCCGGTGCAAACTCTACGTTCAAGTGCAAGTCTCTAAAAGCTTCCCACAAACTCTTGTTGTCTAGCCATAATTAGTGAAGACACCGATACACTTCTTCTGCTCAACGCATCCGCCACTACATTGGCCTTCCCAGGGTGGTACTGCAGTGTGAAATCAAAATCCTTGAGAGTCTCCATCCATTGTCTCTGGCGCATGTTCAACTCCTTCTGATCAAACAAATATTTCAAGCTTTTATGGTCGCTGAACACGGTGAACGTGCACCCATATAAATAATGCCTCCAGATCTTTAATGCAAAAAACAACCGCGGCAAGCTCCAAAATCATGAGTAGGATAGTTCCTTTCATGAATCTTCAATTGTCTCGAGGCATAAGCCACAGCTTTCTTGTGTTGCATCAAACACATCCTAACCCTTGGTGAGATGCATCACAATAAACTTCATAGGGTTCTTCTGATTGCGGTAATACCAATACAGGTGAGGTCGTCAACTTTCTCTTAGTAACTGGAATTTTCCTCACACTTCTCTGTCCATGCGAACGGTTGATCCTTTCTAGTGAGTTGTGTCAATGGAGCCACAATCTTAGCACAACCTTCAATAAACCCTCTGTCGTACCCTGACAGTCCTACGAAACTTAAAGTAAGAGTAATAACTGCACCAGGTTTGCACTCAACTCAACCTACATGATAGAACTTGCTTTGTCATGTTTCTGTGAAGAAGTGTGTGTCTATCCCTTTTCATAGATATTTAATAACATTAAGCACTTTCATAGTCGGTAAGACTGTTTGTTCCATCAACATGATTTGTTACTATCAACAAGAGATTAAGGATGATCAGTTCCTCAATTTGTCAATAAGTAGCCAACAACCATGATTGTGGCTTAGACTATCTTAACCGAACTTGTAATAGCGTTCCTTTAACTTCGATACAAGCCTATTTGTTGATAACTAAGCACCGATGCTATCCAAATGGAATCCCTATCCCTCGATAATTTCAGGGTGTTCACACCTCTTTTGACAGTTATTAACTTCATCCAGTCTTATCCTGGAATCTACCAGGCGAACACCTAATGCTCTTCTAAAAAGCTTCTCCACTTAGATCCTTACATGAATCCTTATTAGCGTCTAATGTAAATCCATCCATACTCATCATCTTCGAGTAACACCAAACATAGCTTCTGTGTCCTTGGAACCATTTCCTAAATCCCATGTCGTCGTGATTCTGCTTCAACTCTGCCTGACAATCCGTCATCTCGAAGATCTTTCCATTTCTTGAATCACTAATCAGCTCTTTTCCTGAGTTCTCATCACCCTTGAACTTGGAGGATGGAACACAGCGAAAATCTTTAATCCCTTGACTCAATAGCACAATACTCTCTTTCCCTCTTCTCCAGATCTCGTAGAGTCTTTACAGTTGTCTGTGCAACAACAGAAACATCCATGTTATTTGTAGCTTCAACCATTTGATCATCCCCACTGACGTTCATTCTTGCACGTCGTTCCTTCTGGAGGTAGTGTTCCCCAAAACCAACACAAGAAGAGTGTTAACGCTACAATGAATAATTCTAAACTAACTTGCGAATATATCAAACACAAAACTATCCCTGATCTGACAACTCAGACCAATTACCCCGACGCATGATCAGATAACGACTCCAACTTACAGTTCCTACAATATAACCAAGTTCCACAGCTCCCAAAGAAAACTAAATCCTAGCTCTGATACCACAATGTAACACCCCGTTTTTCAAACGAGGGTATATATTTTTTTTCTCAAAAAGTAATAAAAACGAACAAAGAAA
>PGTU02016832.1:0-10730 GCA_002896215.2 Cicer echinospermum | reverse complement strand
GAACTTATTCTTGAAAGCCTCCCAGGTTAGCTCTTCATGATTTGTCTCCATCATTTTCTTCGCACCTCGTCACCAGTATTCAGCTTCACCAATCATCAAATAGGTTGCATACTCTACTTTCGCATTGTCAGAGCAGTGTAAGATCTCGAAGATCTTCTCGATTTCTTGCAGCCAAAGATCAGCCTTATCGGGGTCATGTTCCCCTTTGAATTTAGGCGGATCTTGTAGACGAAATTCATTCAATGCTCTTGTTGCACTGGCTGCTTCATCCCTCTGATCCCTCTGTGCATCTCGTTGAGCCTGGATCGCAGCTTGTTGGGCCATTGCTGCGGCCATAGCATTCATGGCTTGGATTGCTTCAGTCATGTCGTTTCTTCCTTGGGGAACCGATCGTTTTGTACGACGAGCCATAACGCTTCCTAAAATTATCTAATTAGTAAAATATTATAACGTAATTTTAACTTTTGGGTGGTACGGAAGTCTTTTATTGAACATTATATAGTAGGTTCGGGTTATACATCAAGTTGTTCTTTGGAGGGGTTCCCAGGAAAGAGAGGTGGGTCAATGGACCACTTAATAACCAAGTCTTTCCTTAGCCAGAACCCCTCCAATACAACCTTTTTGTATTATCCTTCCCTTCTATTTTGGGGATCATACAATTATACATAATATAGGGTTTAGAATATTGTCTTTAATTAAATACATTTAGATCACATGATGAAAGCTCAACAGTTACTTTGTAATTTAGATTGAAATAATTTTAAATCGTGATAATAAACTCATAATTCACAATATCATACAACCATAAATGTTTATCGCTTGATTAAAATTATTTCTAATCGTAGGATCAAGAATTTAAAACATATTTTTCATCATAATTATTCAATTAAATTAGACAATTAAATTCACATAATTGAAATTTAAGTCATTAATGACATAAAATAGTTAGAAAATCAAGCCCTTAGTACAAAAAGAAGTAGAGAGTTTAAAAGTAAAAATAAAACAATCATACGATGAATAAGTAAAATCATAAAGATTATAAAATGTAACAACTTAAATAAAATGTAAAAGACAATGCCAATAAAAGCATGCAAGTAGTTATAGAGATTTCAAGTTTGAAAAATTTAAATAACACAATTAAACCAAATATTTAAAACATATATTTAATACCAAATCAATGGAGGTTATACAATTGATGACACATAATAGAAATTTAAGTAAAATTTAATAATTAGAAAACCAATCAATTAACATATTTAATGACACTTAATAAGAATTTAAGTAATTCTTAAAATTCAAATTCAAGAAGGTTACACAATTAATAACTTAATAAAAGTTTAAGTAATTAATAGAATTCAATTTCAAGAAGGTTACATAATCAATGACACATAATAGAAATTTAAATAATTAGTAAAACTCAAATAATTAAAAATTATACGATTAACATGAATAACATATCACAAGAAAAAAAAACATGCGACATACATGAAGCGTCCCATCCCATCAATGTCCGAGAATTAGTGCTCTGATACCACAATGTAAAGCCCCGGATTTAGATCCAAGACATTACTTAAAAATATTTATTTTCTTTCAAAAACGGCTTAATTTTTTTTTTTAAAAAGTAGTTCATCATATAATAAATAAAATTTCTCTAGTAAATAGTTTGATTCCATTTTTAAAAAAATACCACAATGCGATTTATCGGATATTATTATTTGTAAAGACAATTTACTAATTGTAGAAAATGTTCGCTCAAAAATAGAATAACTCAAGTTTTTCCTAGCAGAAGGACCCCGCCTCCACATTTCTATTAAAAATCAGCGATGAGAAATAAATAAACTTAAAAATTGTATCACAACGGTTTTATCACTACAAACATTATTATTATTATTTTATTAAAGTACCCCTTTTTCCCACGCGCGTGCGCCAAGCAAACGTCATTCATGCAACCCTTCAAGATCGTTAGTACCTAAATGTTGGTGTAAGGGGTCAGTTCATCCCACGGCAAAATTAGACCAAATAATAAGTTAACAACCATAAAATATAAATATAAAATCTTTTTGTAATAAAAGATTTAGAGAAAATGATTTTTATAATTCATAAGGTGTACCAAAAATTATAAAATATATCTAAACAACAAGTAGTAACTCACCTTAGAATAAATAATTATATAAAAATAATAATGGCAATAAAATGTATGCAAATTATGCATGTCCTAAACATACATGATCCGGATATAGCCAGCCACTAAGGCGTCCACACAGAAGTCACCCATACCAATGGGGAAAATTAAACCAGCCACTAAGGCGTCCACAAAGATGCATATGGTATGTCATGACAATGATAATGATGTTCAAAATGTACAAATCGCTAGCCACTTAGGCAACCACAAAGAAAAATCATACACAAATAACCAGCCACTTAGGCAACCACAAAGAAAACTATATTCAAAAATCAATTTTCTCATATTGGTAAATGAAAAATAAACTTTTCATCAATTTCATCAAAACACGTATATTGTTCATAAAAGTCAAGTTTTAAAATTTAAATACTCAAGAATCAAGGATTAAAATTAAATACATCATAATAAACATGTTAATGACTACATCATTATAAAAATTATACTTTATAAGTAAGTACTCTAAAACATGTATGGCATTGAACGTTTTCACAACAAACATATTGATGAAGGTATGGTAATAAAATATAATTCTATAATTAATTTCATCAAAATAGAGATATTACTCAAAAGAAACAATCAAAGCATGATAGTTAATTTCTTTACGACGAAAATAAATCGACATTTTTCTTTTAATACATCCAGACATCATATCAATATCTTACGAATCGCTAATTTAATATCTAACCTAACTCTGCATGGGGAAAAAGCCCTTACCTTGGACGCTTTCCTTCCACGTACCACTATATAGCCCTCGAAAATCTCACCAAGGTGAATAAAAGTTTATAGCTCCGATCAAAAAGCTAGGGAATGTAAGGATGGTTGTTTGAGTGGCTTAGAAAATATTTGAGATAAATGTAGTGTTGGTAATGCGTGTGAGTGATTATGACTTATTTTTCCTTACCGTAAGGCTTTTAATTAGTGTCCTTAAGAAGGAGAGGTAGTACTGTGAACTAATTAACGGAGGCATAAGTGATAGGAGAGAATGATAATTCTCTTTACATTGAGTATTAATTGCACACATGATAAGGAAATTAAATTGGAATAATGCCATTCACATGACCAAAACCGTTAAGATTAATTGGCATTCCATGATATTTATTTTGCTAGTTACACATTTGAATGACACAATATAAATTAAATTTTATAAATATAATTATAAAATAGTAGTGTGAGTGATTAAATTGATAGTAATTTTTTGCTTTGGTCATTGTTTCACCTCTAAGACAAATATTTCTACGAGTTTATAATTAGTCAATAATAAAAATCTCAATAATAAATTATTTAATATGAAAATACTTTATCAATAATTAACATTCAAAGAATAATTATCTTACATCGTCACACTAATTAATTAAAAGGATAAACAAACTAATGATTTTAAATTAATTAATTTAAAAAAGGGTGTTACAATACTTACCCCTTAAAATAGTTTCGTCTCGACTAAGAGGTCTCTAAAAGGTATGGGTAAAGCTCTCTTATCTTCTCTTCCAACTCCCCAAGTAGCAGTTCCCCAGTCGTCTGGTTCCAAATCACCTTAACCAACGGAATTTCCTTTCCCCTCAAATGTTTGGTAGTTCTGTCGGCGATGCTTATCGGTGGGACCCTCGAAGGTAAATTCTCCTTCAATTGAATATCATCTGGCGCAATAATATGGGATGGACTGCATGTACTCCTCAATCGTCTGTGATACATGGAACATCATGTAAATTAGCGCTAAAGTTCAGGTTTTTTTAGGATAAAGCAATTTGATACGCCACTGGACACACGTCGAAAGATTTGATATGGTTCAATTAACTTCGGAGTAAGCTTGTTAGACCTTCATCGATGCAATTAAACCTACCAACTCCAGAGTTAGTAGGCGTCACTCTCAAGAATACATGTTCATTCCTCCTGAAACTCTAAGGGTTCCTCCTTGCCGCATCGCATAACTCTTCTGGCTTGCTCTGTGCGTTCTCATCGCTCTTGGATCTGACGAACTTCTTGTAGTCTGTTGCACCAGACTCTGGCCCTACGATTCAGTTTTCGCCTCCTGTACCAACACAGAGTTTGACACTTGCGCCATACAAGCCTCGTAGGGGCCGATACCATGCTTGCATGATAGCTATTTATAGGTATTCGACAAGACGGAAAGATCATCAACTTCCTTGTTTATCTAATGTACAGCTCTTAGCAAATCTTCTACAGGTCTGAATAGTCTTCAAGATTTTGGCATCATCGTTATGAGGGGTGATCCAGTAAGCAAGACTCATCTCAATTTTAGTCACCACAATGCCTCATGAATTGCTCACCCACAAACGAGAAGTGAAACTTTGGATCTATATCTGACACAATGCTAGATGGACTATCCCGTTGTATCTAAATCTTTTCCGCAACGTTAAATCTCTGCAAGCTTAGATACATTAGTAAGTAGTCCTTAAGGTATGAAATGTGCAGATTTTTGTGAGCCTGTAATAATCACCCAAATGGAGTCAAATTTCTTCTGATCTCTAGGTAATGCCACCACAAAGTCCATAGATTGGCTATCCCATTTCCACACTGGTACATCATAATGACTGCAACAATCCAAACAGGTTTTTGGTGTTCAACCTTAGCCTTTTGGCAAGTCAGGCAAGACGCACATATTCCGCCACTTGTTTCTTTCATTCCTGGCCACCAAATCTTTAGCTTCAAGTGCTTATACATCTTTGGTCAAGTACCAGCCATGAAAATACTCAGTTTGCTCTGTTGCGGCCCTCATCCAAAATCGTTTATTTCTCAACTCTGCATTATCCGGCACACAAATACGTTATACACCACAAATCTGTTATCCTGACCATTTGAAATTGGGGATGGCCTGCCACTGTGGTCTCACCAATTTTACGTTTCCCCTGAATAGTCTCATCGGTCGCTTGAAGGGCTTTTATCTCATTCATTAGTTTATTATCTACAATGATCATTCCACATTGTACTTTTCCCGACAAAGAATCCATATTAAGATCCAAGTCGCGAAAATTCTCTAACAACTCTAATCCCTTCATTTTTATGGATGACAAATGGGCCCGCTTCCTACTCAAGGCATCAGCCACCACATTGGCTTTTCCTGGGTGATAGTGCAACGTGAACTCATAATCCTTGATGAACTCCATCCATCTCCGCTGTCGGATATTAAGCTCCTTCTGGTCGAACAAGTATTTCAAACTTTTATGGTCACTGTATACATCAAAATTGCACCCATACAGATAGTGCCTCCAAATTTTTAGTGCAAAAACTATTGCAGCCAACTCCATGTCATGCGTGGGGTAATGTTTCTCATGCACCTTCAACTGTCTTGAAGCATATGCTACCACCTGTTTGTTCTGCATAAGTACACAACCCAACCCTTGTAAAGAAGCATCACAATAAACTTCATATGGTTCTTCTGGTTGTGGTAACACCAACACCGGTGATGTAGTTAGCTTCTCTTTCATCATCTGAAAACTCCTCTCACATTCCTCCGTCCATGCATAAATATGATTCTTTCTGGTGAGTTGTGTCAACGGCGCTGCAATCTTGGCAAAATCCTCAATGAATCTTCTATAATATCCAGCCAAGCCCAAGAAACTTCTAATCTCTGTGACGGTCTGTGGTTGTTTCCATGCCACCACAGCCTCTACTTTAGTTGGGTCGACAGCGATACCTTCCTTTGAAATAACGTGTCCCAAGAATTTCACCTCCTCCAACCAGAATTCACATTTCCCCAAATTAGCATACAATCTCTTGTCCTTCAAGACTTGCAAAACTTGACGTAGGTGAACTTCATGTTCCTCCAGGCTCTTAGAATAAATCAATATGTCATCAATGAAGACCACTACAAATTTGTCTAAGAAGGGGTGAAATATACGATTCATGTAGTCCATGAAAATAGCTGGTGCGTTGGTGACACCAAAAGGCATCACCAAATACTCAAAGTGTCCATAGCGAGTCCTGAATGCAGTTTTAGGAATGTCTTCTTCCTTCACCCGAATCTGATGATACCCCGACTTCAAATCAATCTTAGAAAATATCATTGCTCCTTTGAGTTGGTCCATCAAGTCATCAATGCGTGGCAAGGGATACCTATTTTTGATGGTGACTTTGTTAAGTTGACGATAATCGACACAGAGTCTAGACTTTCCATCCTTCTTCTTCACTAGGAGTACCGGTGCTCCCCAAGGTGAGACACTAGGTCGTATGAACTGTTTAGATAAAAGGTCCTCCAACTGATTTTTCAACTCTGACAATTCCGATGGAGACATTCTATATGGTGCAATAGATATAGGTCATGTACCCGGAGTCACATCAATTGAAAATTCAATATCACGAACTGGGGGTAATCCTGGTACATCCGGCGGAAATACCTCTGGAAAATCTTCGACCACAAGTATCCCGTCTACCTCCACCTCTAGCTTCGTACTGACTGAGTTGAGGGAAACACACTTCCGAACTCCCTCTTTCAAAGAGAAGTTCAATTTATTGGTATCGAGGAATCGAGAAACACCTGGGTCTGGGAATATCACAGACTTACGAGCACAATCCAATAGAACATAATGGCTTGACAACCAATCCATTCCAAGGATCACTCCCACATGCTTGAGGGGAATACAAATCAAATCAACGTTGAATCTCATATCGAACACAATCAACGGGCATTGCAAGCAAGCCGTATTACATTTCACTGATTCGGTAGAAGGTAGGGTAACCACCAAATCAAACGGCAAAGTAGTAATAGTAAGTTGGAGCGAATCCACCCAATCCAATGAAATGAATGAGTGTGTTGCCCCCGAATCATAAATTACATTAAGTGATTTTCCAGCAATTAAACACTCACCTTGGATAAGCTCAGAGGAAGATGGAGTTTCCTCTCCATTGATGTGGTAGACACGTCCCTTGGCAGTAGGGCGTACAACATTGTCGTTGATATTGTTGCGGTTGACAGCTCTATCGTCCTTCCGTTCAGGGCATTCATTTGCAAAATGGTATGGTTTCTGACAAATGTAACAAACCCTTGGTCTGATTGGACACTCAGATATCTTGTGTCCCTCTCTGTTGCAGCGAAAACACTTAACAGGGTACGCCTGGTTCTGACTTGGAACTTTTGGCCCTTGACCTTCCCCGTTTTGAGGTCGAGGTTGATCTCTAGCATTCCCCAGTGGTCGGGCATATGGCTTGTATTGTTGATACTGCTTGCCCCTATTACGTTGGTCGTTATGCCCCTGTTTTCAAATATTAACATTTAGAGGTAGACATTCACATTTAGAGGCCAAACTTATGACCCTAATGATATGGATGGATTTAAATCTCTACCTGAGGTCTGATGGGTCCACCTACAACACCCCTATTCAGACGGCTCTGTTTCATCTGCTCCACTTTCTTGCATTTCTCCACTAGTACTTGATATTGGCGTATCTCCAAGGGCCCCACTAACTCCTTAATTTCATACCTAAGTCCGCTTTCAAACCTCTCGCACATGTATTCTTCATCTATCTGATTTAGGAAATAACGGAAGTGCTTTGCTAGGGACTCGAACTTTGCCGCATATTCCGCTATCGTGAGATTCCCTTGATACAACTTCAGAAATTGGGCCTCCTTCTCAGCCCTAGCACTTTTCGGGAAGTATTTTTCTAGGAACTTATTCTTGAAAGCCTCCCAGGTTAGCTCTTCATGATTTGTCTCCATCATTTTCTTCGCACCTCGGCACCAGTATTCAGCTTCACCAATCATCAAATAGGTTGCATACTCTACTTTCGCATTGTCAAAGCAGTGTAAGATCTCGAAGATCTTCTTGATTTCTTGCAGCCAAAGATCAGCCTTGTCGGGGTCATGTTCCCCTTTGAATTTAGGCGGATCTTGTCGACGAAATTCATTCAATGCTCTTGCTGCACTGGCTGCTTCATCCCTCTGATCCCTCTGTGCATCTCGTTGAGCCTGGATCGCAGCTTGTTGGGCCATTGTTGCGACCATAGCATTCATGGCTTGGATTGCTTCAGTCATGTCGTTTCTTCCTTGGGGAATCGATCAGTTTGTGCGACGAGCCATAACGCTTCCTAAAATTATCTAATTAGTAAAATATTATAATGTAATTTTAACTTTTGGGTAGTACGGAAGTCTTTTATTGAGCACTATATAGTAGGTTTGGGTTATACAGCAAGTCGTTCTTTGGAGGGGTTCCCAGGAAAGAGAGGTGGGTCAATGGACCACTTAATAACCAAGTCTTTCCTTAGCCAGAATCCCTCCAATACAACCTTTTTGTATTATCCTTCCCTTCTATTTTGGGGATCATACAATTATACATAATATAGGGTTTTGAACATTGTCTTTAATTACATACATTTAGATCACATGATGAAAGCTCACCAATTACTTTGTGATTTAGATCGAAATAATTTTAAATCGTGGTAATAAACTCATAATTCATAATATCATACAATCATAAATGTTTATTGTTTGATTAAAATTATTTCTAATCATAGGATCAAGAATTTAAAACATATTTTTCATCATAATTATTTAAAGAAATTAGACAATTAAATTCACATAATTGAAATTTAAGTCATTAATGACATAAAATAGTTAGAAAATCAAACCCTTAGTATAAAAAGAAGTAGAGAGTTTAAAATTAATAAAATAAACAATCATACGATGAACAAGTAAAAATCATAAAGATTATAAAATGTAGCAACTTAAATAAAATATAAAAGACAATGCCAATAAAAGCATGCAAGTAGTTATAGAGATTTCAAGTTTAAAAAATTTAAATAACACAATTAAACCAAATATTAAAACATATATTTAATAGCAAAATCATGGAGGTTATACAATTGATGACACATAATAGAAATTTAAGTAAAATTTAATAATTAGAAAACCAAACAATTAACATATTTAATGACACTTAATAAGAATTTAAGTAATTCTTAAAATTCAAATTCAAGAAGGTTACACAATTAATAACTTAATAAAAGTTTAAGTAATTAATAGAATTCAATTTCAAGAAGGTTACATAATCAATGACACATAATAGAAATTTAAATAATTAGTAAAACTCAAATAATTAGAAATTATACGATTAACATGAATAACATATCACAAAAAAAAAACATGCGACATACATGAAGCGTCCCATCCCATCAATGTCCGAGAATTAGTGCTCTGATACCACAATGTAAAGCCCCGGATTTAGATCCAAGACATTACTTAAAAATATTTATTTTCTTTCAAAAACGGCTTAATTTTTTTTTTTAAAAAGTAGTTCATCATATAATAAATAAAATTTCTCTAGTAAATAGTTTGATTCCATTTTTAAAAAAATACCACAATGCGATTTATCGGATATTATTATTTGTAAAGACAATTTACTAATTGTAGAAAATATTCGCTTAAAAATAGAATAATTCAAGTTTTTCGTAGCAGAAGGACCCCGCCTCCGCATTTCTATTAAAAATCAACGATGAGAAATAAATAAACTTAAAAATTGTATCACAACGGTTTTATCACTACAAACATTATTATTATTATTTTATTAAAGTACCCCTTTTTCCCACGCGCGTGCGCCAAGCAAACGTCATTCATGCAACCCTTCAAGATCGTTAGTACCTAAATGTTGGTGTAAGGGGTCAGTTCATCCCACGGCAAAATTAGACCAAATAATAAGTTAACAACCATAAAATATAAATATAAAATCTTTTTGTAATAAAAGATTTAGAGAAAATGATTTTTATAATTCATAAGGTGTACCAAAAATTATAAAATATATCTAAACAACAAGTAGTAACTCACCTTAGAACAAATAATTATATAAAAATAACAATGGCAATAAAATGTATGCAAATTATGCATGTCCTAAACATACATGATCCGGATATAGCCAGCCACTAAGGCGTCCACACAGAAGTCACCCATACCAATGGGGAAAATTAAACCAGCCACTAAGGCGTCCACAAAGATGCATATGGTATGTCATGACAATGATAATGATGTTCGAAAATGTACAAATCGCTAGCCACTTAGGCAACCACAAAGAAAAATCATACACAAATAACCAGCCACTTAGGCAACCACAAAGAAAACTATTCATTAATGCATTCAAAAATCAATTTCCTCATATTGGTAAATGAAAAATAAACTTTTCATCAATTTCATCAAAACACGTATATTGTTCATAAAAGTCAAGTTTTAAAATTTAAATACTCAAGAATCAAGGATTAAAATTAAATACATCATAATAAACATGTTAATGACTACATCATTATAAAAATTATAACTTTATAAGTAAGTACTCTAAAACAGCATTGAACGTTTTCACAACAAACATATTGATGAAGGAATGGTAATAAAATACAATTCTGTAATTAATTTCATCAAAATAGAGATATTACTCAAAAGAAACAATCAAGCATGATAGTTAATTTCTTTACGACGGAAATAAAATCGACATTTTTCTTTTAATACATTCAGACACCATATCAATATCTTACGAATCGCTAATTTAATATCTAACCTAACTCTGCATGGGGAAAAGCCCTTACCTTGGACGCTTTCCTTCCACGTACCA